>CAXIWF010001407.1:0-62531 GCA_964036045.1 Eutreptiella sp. 'Long Island Sound 2002' | reverse complement strand
GAATGATGGCAGCCATCAAGTCCGTGGCGGAAATGTCGACGCCTTTTTGACCGAGATAGGCTTTCCACACTTTGTTGATGCGGGGCACAAATGATGGAGGAGGTAACCAGGAGTCATGAGACTTCCCATATCCTTTTGACTTCAACTTGAACTCAATTCCACGGGACGGCAGGGTTTGGTCGGTGGCTCACAGTTTTGTCAACGACATAGTTGTCCTCCTCAAGGTATTCATTATGGTTGGAGCTGTCCTCATGTTGGGTGTATGGGAAGTCCACGTGCTTCCCCGGGATATCCGGATCACGGTCCTTCAACTGGGTCTGGTGCCGGGTTTTGAATTGAGAGGGACCCGTCTGGACGAGAAAGGTGTTTGGACCCACCCTTTTGGCAATGTTACCAGGGATATACCAAGTCTTTGTCAGATGAGTGCCCAGCGGCCGGGGTCTTTCGACCCAGAAATGGCCTCCAACGTTGAAAGAGGTGACGGGGCCCTTGGGTGTCTTGTCTTGCCGCTTAGCATGCTCCTTTTCAAGAGCATCCTTCACCAGTTTGGCGGTGTCTTCGGCCGCTTTGAATGCCTGCACGGCATCTTTGGCAAGACCGGTGGTATACCAGGGAAGGGAGCAACTCAACCTATCCCTGGTGAAAAGAATTTCGTGGGGGGACAGCCCAGATGGTTTTGGCAAGTGGTGGTAGGCTTGGATGGCTCTCCACATCTCCCTGAACCAATTCTTCTTTTGGTTCTCCATGTGAAGCTTGCGCAGCCTCTCCAAAACCCTCCGACCGGCCACTTCGGCTTGGCCATTTGAACGGCTAAGGTGTGCCACAGACGTGGCGTGCCGTACACCCATGTAAGCACACATGGCCTTGAACCATCCACCCGTGGACTGCGGGACGTTGTCGCTGCAAATCGTCGCAGAACGTCGAAAATGGTCAGCCAATGCTTGATCATCTTCTCGGCCACTTCTTTGGCTGTAAGACCCTTTTTCTTGGCCAGAAGGCAACAAGAGAGCCCAAATGGCGGTCGACAACAATGACTACACAATCATATGTGTCCTTACCCACCTTAACTTCAGGCATGGAGAAAATGTCCATGCTGACGGACTCCATGGGTCTTTCGGGGATCGGCGTCCATTGCTGATCACCCACCAGCGAGTAATTCGCCGGGTTGCAGGCGGCACACACTTGGCAGTTGCTCTTCACCTTATTGAGGAGCTCCCGGGCTCCGTCAGGAAACAAGAACCTTGGTTCCACGTCTTTTCATTGCCTCGCTGCACTGGGGTGCATCAACTCTGGATTCCACTCATCCAGTAGGTCTCTGGCACGAGACTCGGGGACGAGCAGCTTTTCATTCAGGAACATTTTTTCATGTTCGACCGAAAGTTTTTGGGGCCATTCTTCATCGTCGTCGGGGCTGGAGATCACCTTGTAATACTGGGCCCACGCCTCAGAGGTGGCATAGTCGGACGTCCAGTCTTCCCTCAGGCACGACTGAGATGTTGAACGATTTGCATCTGTCGAGGAGGTAGCCTTCGACTTCGATTGCGGCTTGTCACTGGCTGGCATCTGAGCGAGTGGCCGGATGCTCATTGTCTCCGCCATATCTCGCATCATCGCTGGATCAGCAGGATCAGCAGTGTCTGTCTTGGACGCCATTACGACGAAGCACTTGACTCCTTCTTCCTCCAGCAGTCTCTCCATATCGATGATCTGTTTGGCCTCCATGGTTTCTTCCTCGTCCCCATGGGCACTTACATCCACCATTCCCTTGCTGGCCGGATACGCCCATCGGCTCATGCAGTCCGCCACGGTGTTGTCCTTTCCCGGGACGTACACCACGGCTAGGTCGAACGTGGCCAAAGTCTCATGCCATCGGGCACGTCAAGATGCTGGGCCAGAGGGAGTATCCACATGCTCCTTGTGCCAAGATTGCAAGCTCTGGTGGTCCGTGCAGACAACTACCGGTTGTAGTCCGATGTGTCCTGCCCACTTACGTAGAGCACAAATAATGGTGTATGTCTCCTTTTCTCTGGGTTTCCAGGTCTGGCGCTGGCCAGGAGCGAGGACTCGGCTCCAGAAGGCGACGGGCATGTGGGTTCCAAAATCCTCCACTTGCTCGAGGACCGCTCCGACCGCATAGTGTGAAGCGTCCGTACAGAGCACGAACCATTTGTCCGCGTTGATGAGCCAGAGCTTCAGCTTATCAAGCAAAGCGCGCTTCATGGCCTCAAAGGCATCATTGGCTTCATCGTCCCATATGATGGGCTTCTTGCTGCCCTTCCTGGTCTCATCTCGGTTGCCTTTCAGCAAGGCTGTTATCAGGGCGGCCATTCCTGCATACATCCGGACATAACCAGAGGAGTAGTTGCAGAATCAGAGGAAGGCTCGCATCTCCGATACAGTCTTGGGGCGCTCCCAATTTTCCACTGCAGCAATTCTGCCGGGAAAGGGCTTGCGCTGCCCCATACCAACCAGGTGTCCAGCAAATGCCACTTCTATGACTGCGATGGTGGCTTTGTCGGCACTCCCAGTGAGTTGCAAAGAGACTAGGAGATCCAAGACTCTCCTCAAGTCAGCTTCATGGGCGGGTAGCATTTCCTGATCGGTCATATCCTCCGTGCCTGACCCTACGATGATATCATCGACAAAAGGATCGGCGCAGTCGGAAACGGGCTTGAGGATGGCTTCCAACAGTCAATGGAAAGACGCAGTGCCGTTTTTACATTCAAACGGCATTACCTTCCATTGGAGAGGAACCAGTCGGATAGACATGGCAGTGCATGCACGAGACTCCGGCGCCAACGGCATTTGGTGGTAACCGTGTTTCAGGTCGATCACCGTGAAGAGCCTTCGCCCATGTTGCCTCTGCAACATATCCTCGATGAGGGGCAGGGTGTAGGAGGTGAACTCCGTTTGCTCGTTGAGCCCTCGGTAGTGGACGACCAGCCGCCATTCCCCGGCCACCTTCTTCGGAACAACGAAGGCGGGAGAGGCCCACTCGCTGGTGCATGGTTCCAGCCACCCACGCTCCATGAATTCTTTCAATCTGGCCTTCATGGCTTCAAGGAGGTCTCCCCCAAAGCAAACTCACGTTTTCTGAATACCTTGTGTGGATGTCGGAGGCGGATGTTTGCTTCGCCATACGCGCCACGAATCGGAGGATCTTTGGTGGGCTTTCGAATGAAGAATTTCTTCGCATTATCTCCCTTGACTTTTTCCCGTAGAGCTTGGACACGAGGGTCGGAGTCGGCGAAAGCTTTGGCTTTGATCGGCACCTCCACCATGGACCTCTCATCGGTATCCTGGGACAGGTGGACTTTGTCTGTTCCGGGTCTAAGGCGCGGGGGTCCTTCGAGGCTCCGGAGGGGCGATGGATTCCACACTTCGTCCGGTAGATATCTCCATACGTGGGGGGCATTTCCTCCTCGCGGCTCACCCCGTCGGCCTAATGGTCAAGCACTCTACAAACAAATGCATTGCTATCAAAGGCACCCGAGGCGATGGAGTCATCTTCCCACCACTTGGTGTCCTCCTTGCTCCCTTTTGCAGACATGATCTCGTGCATAGGGTTGTGCATGTATCCCACCACGACGTCAAGCTCATCGGCGGTTGGGTTGTCACCCCCCTCTGTGTATTGGTCGGCCTCTTGTGATGGCCCTGCGAACATGTAGCGCATGGGCTCAGCAACTACTCGCGCGACCATACGGATATCGGCTTCGGATTCATCCAAGAGTGAGAAATCCACATACACCACCGTAGTTCGGCCGGGTGTGTTGCCTAATTGTTGGCCCCTAGCATCCTGATAGATGGTCTGTCCCGTCGGGAACTCGTAAGAGTTTAGGGTCATGCGTTCCAAATCATCTTTGAGCCTCAACACTCGGTCATCTTCCCACACTTTCTCCGTTAGCACAAGCAGGGCCTTGGCTCGGTTGGACTTAACCTCTTCCTGTTCGTCACAGGGGCGACGCCAGGGGGAACCATGGGGCGCCCCTCCACGACCGAATGCACCTACCTACTTACCTCGGTTGGACTTAATTTTTGCAAATGCGCGGGGCACACATCCTGGGTTGCAGTGAATCCATAGCAATCCCGAAAAAATGCTCATCCCATCGCTTGAACCATGCAGAGTCCTGGGTATGCCAATATGTCTAGCCTAATCGAGGACTTTCGGAGTATGCAGAGGTGAAGGCATCCGCCGATGGCTTGCCTGCTCCCAATCTTGCAACTGCCTCTTGGAAGGCTTCGGGAGTAAAATCATATTCGTCGTGGGGCTTTTGGCATGGCTTGACTGCCCGTACGGCGCGGCAGCTGCTCGCGTTCCGCATGTGCCCAATGGGTCTCTTCAAATGCAAGGTGGGCGGACAACCAGGACATACGGTCGTCTTTGTAGAGCGTCATGGGGTTTGAGGTTTGAGGTTTGATTTTGCGGGTACTAGACGCCTTTCGGCCCCGGGGGGCCACCTGGTCGGGCCAGGTGATATCCTCCCCACCGGGTCCTAGTGTGGGGCCCTCCAAGACGCACCTCCTGCCTGGTGGCGGAGTCCCCCGGCTTCACAGAGCTCGGAGCCCCGTCCTTCCCCGGCTTCGTTGTGTGTGCGCGGCGCTCGCGGCCGGTTCGGGGGGGGGTTCGGGCCGGTACCTGGTGTTGTGTCTCTCTCTCTTCCCCCTCCCCGCCCCGCGTGTTCGTTGCTGCGTGTGGCTGGCCGTCCTGTCCGGGCGTCCCTTACCCTCGCTCGCTGGTACGCCATTCCACGTGATGTGTGCATTCCGCGCCCTCGGTCCGGTTGCCCTTCTGGTAGTCCCCGTGTGTCCCTTTCGTGTGTGTGCGCTCGCGCTCTCGCGGTGTCCGCACCCCCCCCCCCCCTGGGTGGTGTGGCGTGCGCACCTCGCGTGGTCCCGGCACTGGGCGCTGGTAGGGCCGTTCCACGTGGTCCGTGCCCCTCCGCGTGTCCTGTTCCGGTCCCTTGCTCCGTCTGGCGTGTTTGGGGAGGGGCGGTCCGGTCCCGGTTCCCCCCTACTTGGCTTGGGGTTGTGGGGGTGGCGGCAGGGCGTCCCCGGGGGGGGTGCCTTCTACCGTTGCGAGGGGCGTCTGGGGTAATGCGCTCCCCCTCCCCCGACTGCCCGCCCACTGGGTGGGCTGCTGGGGCCCGCGATCCACGTGTTGTGGGCGCGGGCGTGCGGGTGTGGGGGCCCTGCTCTGTCTCCTCGGCCGGCACGCCCTGTGGGGGCTGCGCGCCGCGGGGCGGGTCCGTGGCGTTCATGTGCTGGGGGGCGGGCTGGGGGGGGGGGGAGGCGTCATGGAACTTTGGGCCGGTTGTAGACCCGTATCTGTGGCCGCCATAAAGTCGTAGCCAATGATAACGTCCCAGTCCATTTCCGCCTCGTAAAAGGTACCAACCTCTGTAGCACGCCTGCCCTTGTCCGGTCGCGACACTTCTTCATGGTTCAGGAATTCCATCTCAAGGTGGACTTCGGTGCTGCCTCCACCCATGTACTGTCCATTGGCGACCTTCAAGCGAACCGGGTCCCGGCTCGGCTTTAAAAAAAGATGCTGGGAAAAGCCCAGTCCTGACGAGACTGACGTGGGCTTCCGAGTCCACCAGCACACTCACCAACATTTCAACCCCTTGGCAGGTTACCCGGAGTCGCAAATCGAGTTGTCGCTCGCCGCCAACCAAGCGGACGGCTAATAGCTCTAGCTTCTCGGGGGCCTCGGGCAGTTCGATGAGGTGTTCCTATAGGGTGTAGGTTACGGGTGGCGGCTCGTCTTCAGCTCCCTGCTCATGGGTGACTCTGCTGCACGTCTTTTCTTCTTCTTCACCTTCGCTTTCACTTCCGGATTCAAGAGGGGGTAATTCTGCCTCTTCGTCGTCTTGAGGACTTCGTGATGGTGAGGGAGACGAGATAGTTTTCCGAGGACGGTGCCTCGTCAACCGTCCTTCCGACCTTCCGGCCGGGTTTGCATGCGGCCGGGTCACCAGCTGGGGCCCTGGGCTGCAGGGCCCCCGCTAATGAGCGGTTGTTGAGGGCGACGCCGCTTGAGGCATGCCCTCTTTTGGACCCTTCTCCGATGTCAGCATCTTCTGAAGCCTGTTTGGACCCCCGTGACCATCTTTGGGTCACTTGGGGCATGTGCCTATGGGCCGGCAAGCCGCCATTGGGCTACGAGCTATGAGCAGCCACATTCACAACCGAGGCGCCACCAGCTGGGATTTCGGTAATTTTTCAGCCTTCCGTTCTGATTATCAATATTTTGACGGCTGGCAGTTGGCTCGCGAGTCTGCGGTAACCGACTGTTTAACTGTTATTTTCAGATATTTTATCGCAAACCCCGATGAACGAAGAAATTTCATCAGAAAAGGGTTCGTTGCTTCCGCAATTTTCAAGTTATACACTCGCAAAATTAATCCGATGTTTTCAGCCTTTCAGAATCAGATTTTTGATTTCGAGGTTGCCGCACTTGATATGACCGATTTCAAGTGGTTCTACGTGTTCCCCTCTACATGACCCAACCTTTCCTTTTGTTCTCTCCTTCATTTTTCTTGGAGATATAGGCGAAACAAAGTTGATTCGTGAGGCCACTTCGAAAAAACATACCTCTGGCTCACTGCGAGGAATATCAATTTTGAGACATGGGTTGGAACTGTCTTGGTCTCAACCTGCCCGTGGTAGAAAGTGCCTTACAACTCTTGGACCATGATACCGAATATTTCAATATGAGTTCCGAGTGTACCGCAGGAGTGTTGGTGTTGCATAGAAACTTTCTTTGGGTTCCTACGTATTTTTAACATGAAGTAATGACCATGGAGGGGCATGGCATACCATGGGGGGAGGCACTTTCAAGGGTATGTGTTATATGGATGGTATGTGCTTCGCTATGCTCGCGCCCATGTTATACATCTCCGTTTGTAGGGAAATATATGGAGTCACACGTTGCAAGGGCCTAAGTTTTGGAATGGCGTCGCGCAATCGCAGCAGAAGAAAAAGAAAAACCAAGAAAAAGACGCACAACCAGAAAATATAAAGCGCAAAATCGTTTTTTCCGACCTCAGAAACCCCCACAAAAATTTTGCGCCGCTGTTTGGCGAGGTCGCAAAATTTAGGACACACACAGAAAGAGAAGAACAACAGAGTCGCGACGGCGACGAAGTTGAGCGTTGCATGCCCCAAAACACCTAGCCAAGTCTGTGTCCTACGCGCTAGGGACTTGTGCACGCTCGGACAACAAAGAAGAAGAATAGAGGCGAACACCAAGAACAAGCGAACCGCGACGACGAAGAAAATGAACAATGCGTGCTCCAAACCACCTAGCAACGTGTGTGTCGTCGGAGCTAGGAGGCTTGTGCGCGTCGAAGAAAAAAAAAGAGAAGGAACCACAACAAAAGGAGAAACACCAAACCACAAACAAAGAAAACACGACCACGGACCACGGGAAAACAATGGTATGACGACCAAGTATGTTACGGCCCCATGCATCCTACATATCACATGCACCGCTACACATGCGTAGAAGAGAAAACCAAGCCAAGCTCCAACCACCGCGAGATACACGACGAAAAAAAAAACAACCAAAGCGCAAAAGGTATGGGGCGGCCACGGACAATGGGGAAACAATGAAAAAACGAACAAGTATGTTAAAAATACGAAGGAGGGCGCCAAGGGAGCACACCACGCACGCATACCCAAACGTACGCAAAGCGGCAAAGTGGAAGAAAACTGAGACAAGGTCAAAGAGGAGCATGGTATGAAACCCCACCCCCGCCCCACCCACACAACGTGCACGCGCTCTCGTCATAGGCGATGCCCACGAACCACGGGGAAACAATGGTATGGCGAGCAAGTATGTTAAGAATGCGAAAGAGGGCGCCAAAGGGACGGACCACGCACACACGCACACACATAAACAAGACCGCAAGGTGCAAGAAGACGGAGACAAGAGCAAAGGAGAAACATGGTATAAAACCCCACCCCGCCCCGCCCGCAAACACGCACACGCTCTCACTATAGGGGATGGCCATGTACCACGGAGAAACAATGGTATGGCGGACAAGTATGTTAAGAATGCGAGGGAAGGCGCCAAAGGGACGGACCGCACACGAAAACACAAACGTACACAAGGCTGCAGGAAGCAAGAAGACGGAGACAAGACAAAGGAGAAACATGGTATGAAACCCCACTCCCGCCCCACCCACAAACAAGCACACGCTTTCTCTATAGGGGACGACAACAAGAAGCTGCACAAGGTATGACAAGTATGTTACAGGGAAAAAGAAGAAAAAAACACAAAGGCGCCTTCCACGCCCTCTCTTTAGGGGAAGCGCAAGGCAAAGAGGTGTGTTATCGAAGACGCCACGGAAAAAAAAAGGAAAAAAAGGAGGAGACACAAGGCACAACACGCAAAAGCAACCAAAAGACCTGCACACGCTCCTTCTCTACAGGGGAAGAAAACACGGTGGGACAGAAAACGAGGTACGTACTACGCATCATGCATGCCACGCATTTCTGCTACGCGTCTACAGGACCTCTTCTTCTGCTTTTTGAACCATGCCGACGACCGACGACCAGAACCAACCAAGGTATGACACGCCTCACCAACCACACACCGCAAGCACACACACGCACACGCACGGCAGCCACACCGCGCATGACCCCCACCACGCCATCCACATCGACACGAAGGGCCACACAGCACACACACACACGCACCAGGACCAAGGAGAAGGACACCCAGGGCCCCCACCACCACAACCAGTGGACCCCAGCCAGGAGTGGCGGGGAACCACGCCCACGGCCAACGGCCAGGAGAGGCAAGGGGCGGGGGCACCAAACCGCAGACCACCGGCACACCACACACAGGCAACCACACACACCAGCACATGCGGAAGACACAGCCACCGCACCACCACACCACCAACAACACAGACACCACAAACAGGCGACACACAACACAGCACAGCCACCGCGACCACCTACACACACCACAAACACACACAACAAAGGACACCCCCACCCGCGAAACACACCACCACAACCGGCGGGCCCCAGCCAGAAGTGGCGGGGAGCCGCACGTCACCACCGGCAGCGAAACCCAGCCAGGAGTGGTGGGGAGTAGCAAACAGGAACCTCCGCCAGGAGTGGTGAGGGACCAACCACACCACACACCAGCCACAACCCCACCACACACCACCGCCGCCAGCGGACCCGAGCCAGGAGTGGCGGGGAACCGCGCCCGGGGCCCTCAGCCAGGAGTGGCGAGGACCACCCACCACCACCGGCAGCGAAACCCAGCCAGGAGTCGCGGGGAGTAGCACACAGGAACCTCCGCCAGGAGTGGCGAGGGACCAACCACACCACACACCAGCCACAACCCCAGCAACACACCACTGCCGCACACCACACACCACACACCACACACCACACACCACCACCGGCAGCGAAACCCAGCCAGGAGTGGCGAGGAGTAGCACACAGGAACCTCCGCCAGGAGTGGCCAGAAACCAACCACACCACACATCAGCCACAACCCCACCACACACCACCGCCGCCAGCGGACCCCAGCCAGGAGTGGCGGCAACCCGCGCCCGGGACCCTCAGCCAGGAGTGGCGAGGACCGCCCACCACCACCGGCAGCAAAACCCCGCCAGGAGTGGCGGGGAGTCGCACACAGGAAACTCCGCCAGGAGTGGCGAGGGACCAACCACACCACACACCAGCCACAACCCCACCAACACACCACCGCCGCACACCACACACCACACACCACACACCACACACGGTACACCACCGCCGACAGCGAAACCCAGCCAGGAGTGGCAGGAACCGCGCCCGGGACCCTCTGCCAGGAGTGGCGAGGAACGCCCACCACCACCGGCAGCGAAACCCAGCCAGGAGTGGCGGGGAGTAGCACACAGGAACCTCCGCCAGGAGTGGCGAGGGACCAACCACACCACACACCAGCCACAACCCCACCAATAGACCACCGCCGCACACCACACACCACACACCACACACCACAAACCTCACACCACCACCGCCAGCGGACCCCAGTCAGGAGTGGCGGGGAACCGCACCCGGGACCCTCAGCCAGGAGTGGCGAGGAGCGCCCAACACCGCCGACAGCGAAACCCAGCCAGGAGTGGCGGGGAACCGCACCCCGGACCCTCGGCCAGGAGTGGCAAGGGACGCCCACCACCGCCGGCAGCGAAACCTAGCCAGGAGTGGCGGGGAGTAGCACACAGGAACCTCCGCCAGGAGTGGCGAGGGACCAACCACACCACACACCAGCCACAACACCACCGCCGCACACCACACACCACAAACCACACACCACACACCACACACCACCACCGCCAGCGGACCCCAGCCAACGAGGGACCAGCCACGGCACAAACCGACCACACCTACACCCACACCAGCAGCAAGCCCCAGCCGGCCCCAACCACACACCCACACACGCACACACACACACCAACACGCACGGAAGGCACACCCACACCCACGCCGCCACGAACGCCCGACACACACACCAACACAGACACCACGCGCGCACGCACCGCGCCATGAACACACACACCGACGGCGAACCACAACCAGGGGAGGTGGGGACACGCACA
The DNA here is from genome assembly GCA_964036045.1 of Eutreptiella sp. 'Long Island Sound 2002'. NCBI lineage: Eukaryota > Euglenozoa > Euglenophyceae > Eutreptiales > Eutreptiaceae > Eutreptiella > Eutreptiella sp. 'Long Island Sound 2002'. Next base: position 51,921 of record CAXIWF010001407.1, on the reverse strand, counting down.
CAAGCAACACGGCCAGGAAAAGCAAAAATCGCCCCTCACCACCAACACCCCAGCCGGGAGAGACGGAAAACCCACCACCGCAAACCACACAGCGAAATGGGGGGCGGGACGAAAAGGGCCCACGGAAGACGCAGGCGAGAGACCCAACCTCAGGGGTTTGGGCCCCCCCCCGTGACCGTATCGGCTTTACCTGAGCACACGCAATAAGGTGGGATACGCCCGGGACCGTTGGTCAGCGGCCCGCGGTGGCACCGGCCTGGGGGGGTGACCAGTGGGCCTGACCAAGAGCACTCCCCACGGCACGTACTGCGCTTCAGGCCCAGCGAGGGGCTGCGGGTAGGGCACACCGTCCATCGGGGCAGGCAAGAGACACGCCTATCCCGCAAGGACTCCCCTGCGACCCACAGTGTACCCGACCCCGGTGTGGGGAACGGCTGGAGTACCTGGCTACGGAGCAGGTCCATTTGTACCGAGCGGGTACAAATGGACGGCCTGTACAGCAGAGTTACACCCTGACGGGGAGTGCAAGCATCGGCCCCCCCAAGGGGAAACACCAGGGGAAGGGACCCCAGCCGACGACAAGGACCCCCCCCCACCCACCACAGCCGGGAAGGCCCGGGCACGGCACCAGGGAAACACCGCCCCAAGCGACGCGGAAAAGGGACAGAGGGAGGAGGGCACGCAAAGGGGGCGGCGGGGGGACACACCACCAACGGACCCCAGCCAGAGGGGGCGGGGAACCACACAGCCGAGACGGGAGAGGGGCCACGACACACAGCCCCCACACCCACACAGAGCCGCCAAACCAAGGCCAGAGAGGCGAGGACAGGCACCCAAACGCACCACCAACACACCGCACACACGCCCGCGCATGCACACAACACACACCACCACGACCGCCACCGACACGAGCCCCACAAACGCACACCACACACCAAAGCGCAAGCACCGCCCGCACCGCAAACACAACACACGCAAACCCAAAGAACAAGAACCCAGCAACCCCCCGCCAGGGGAGCTGCAGGGCCCCCAGAAACACCACTAGGACACAAAGGTGGACCCACCAAGCCCTCAGCCAGGAGAGGCGAGCGGCCACACCCAGCAACACCCAACCGACCACGCCCTACCCCAGGACCAGGCACTACGACACCCACACCAGCACCGCCACCAACACCCGAACCGGACGGCACAACACCCTCACCAGCGGAGACACCCGGAACCAACGGAGACACCATCGGCAACACCAGCGACCCCAGCCCCAGCACAACACCTAGGACACCCTCACCGACAACAAACCAACACATAAAGCCACCCAACACCAACCAACGACCGCACCCAGCCGGTCCCGTCCCCCACCGACCCGCACCCAGAACCACCGCCACTAGCATCCACACCATCGGAAACACCAACACCACCAACAATCAAGCCAGCACAACACCCTCACCAACACCATCACCGCCAGCACCATCGCCTACAAAACCTACGCACACCAACACCGGTTCCAGCACCTACATCACCCAAGCCAACGGCATCCAACACACCATCGCCGGCATCACCCCACCATCAACGTCGCCACCGGCAACCTCCGCCACCGGAGGGAACCAAAGCCACCACACCCGGTGAGCTAACAAGCACCAAGCCCCAGCCAGGGGACGCGAGGGCACACACCCAGAACCATCAGCAACAACACCCTCGCCACCAAAACAACCACAGGGCGCCAATCACCACGCAGTCACCAGCGGCACCCACACCACGGGCGCCACCAACACCACCCTCACCCACGACACCACCCGGGGCATCGCCTGCACCACCCACACCAACAGCATCACCAGCAGCCCACACCACCTACTGCACACCCTCCCAGAGAGAGCCACAGAAACCAGCCACCGCCCACCCGCGAACACAGGCCACTGACCACCCACACACAGACCCACACCAACCACCAGCAGCATCAGCAACATCAGAGACGTCCTAAACCATAGCAACGCCCGCAACGACCTCGCCACCGGCATCACCGACACCGCCACCGACGTAGCGACCTCAGCAACAACAACCTAGGGCGTCAACGGCAGCTACCACGGCGACAACACCAGGTACAACACCATCGACATCAACGACACCAAGGGGGCCAACACGCGGGCCAACGACGCCCATGGGAACCTCCGCCAGGAGTGGCGAGGTCCCACCCCCACCGTCAGAACACCACCATCCACCAGGGCATCACCTACAGCGCCCTCGCTTTCGACATCACCCACAGCTCCGCCGGCGGCGCCCTCGCCAACACCGTCACCAGCACCGCCGACAGCGGCAACACAGCGCCACCGCCAACCATTCACAGCACCAACCTCCCCAACACCGGAAACAACCGGCACCACCCCACCAGGACCACAAACCGACCAACCACCAGCCACGGGTAGCACGCCCGGAACCGCCGACCACCCAAACGCAGGCCGCGCCCAGCACCAACACCAACAACACCCACACCAACAGACCACCACGAGACACGCCAGCCACCAAGTATCACCTATGGCACCCTCACCATCGGCAACACCAACGCTGCCAACACCCACGGCACTGTCCACACCACCACCAACCCCACCAACGACGGGCCAAGGTGCCGTCACCTACAACACCCCTACCACCACCACCACGACCCCGGCACCAAGTAACACCTAGGGCACCCCCACCATCGGAGTCACCGAGGACGCCAGCACGGCTGGCGAACGTACGCCACCGAGCCCTCAGCCAGGGGTGGCGAGCGCCCACACCCAGCAACACCCAACCAACTACGCCCAAACCCAGGACCAGGAACTGCGACACCCACAGCTGCACCGCCACCAACATCCAAACCGAACGCCACAACACCCTCACAAGCGGAAACACCCGGAACCAACGGAGACGCCGTCGACAACACCAGCAACCCCGGCACCCAGCACGACGCCTGAGACACCCTCGCCAACAACGAACCAACACAAGAAACCAACGAACGACCATGTTACACCGAAGGCGTTACAACCACGCCACCCACCGACCTGCACCCAGAACCACCACCAGCAGCATCCACAGCAACGGAAACGCCAACACCACCAACAATCAAGCGAACACAACACCCTCACCATCACGATCACCGGCGGCACCGCCGTCCTCACCATCGCCTACGATTCCTACACACCGACCAACACCGGATACAACGCCTAGATCACCCAAGCCAGCAGCATCAAACACACCATCGCCAGCATCACCCCACCATCAGCGTCGCCACCGGCAACCTCTGCCACCAGAGGAAACCAAAGCCACCACAGACGGTGAACCAGCAAACGACCAACCCTCGGCCAGAGGAGGCGAAGACGCACGCCCAGTACAATCAACAACAACACCCCCGCCACCAAACCAACCACAGGGCGCCATCCACCACGCAGTCCCAACGGCACCCACGACCACCGGCGGCACCACCCTCACCTACAGCATCACCAGCAGCCCACGCCACCAACTGCACACCCGCCCAGACAGAGCCACAGGAACCAGCCAACGCCCAACCCCGTACACAGGCCACTGACGACCCACATACAGACCCACACCAACCACCAGCAGCATCAACAATATCAGAGACGCGATAAACCATAGCAACGCCAGCAACGACCTCACCAACGGCATCACTGACGGCACCACCGACAATGCGACCTCACCAACAGCTACCCGGAGCGTCAACGACAGCCACCACGGCGACACCACCCGGTACGACACCATCGGTAACAAGGACACCAAGGGGGCCAGGGCCAACACACCAGCCAGCGACGCCCAAGGGAACCTCCGCCAGGAGTGGCGAGGTCCCGCCTCCGCCGTCAGAACACCACCAGGGCATCACCTACAACACCCTACAACACCAACACTGACAGCCCCCCCGGCGCCGCCCTCACCAACACAAACACCAGCACCACCGACAGCGGCAGCACGGCGACACTGCAGCATCCGCAGCACCCGCAGCATCGACACCCACGACCACAACCGAAGCAACACCTGCCACTACAGACCCAAAGACAGTCGAAGGAAATATCCCAACACCAGAGACAACCGGCACCACCAGGTCCACAAGCCAGCCAAACACCAGCCACGAGTGGCACGCCCGGAACCGCCGACCACCCAAACGCAGGCGGCACCCAGCACCAACACCAACACCACCCACGCCATCAGACCACCACAAGACACGCCAACCACCACCGTGACACCCTCACCGTCGGCAACACCAACGCTACCAAAACCCCTGGCAATATCCACACCACCGCCAACCCCACCAACGACGAGCCGAGGTACCGTCACCTACAACACCCATACCACCACCACCACGACCCCGGCACAGAGTAACAACTAGGGCGCCCCCACCGACGGCAACACCAAGGACGCCAGCACGGCTGGCGAACAAACGCCACCAGCGCCACCCACCAGGCCCCCAGCCAAGGGTAGAAACAGCAACACCACACACCATCACACCCACCGCATCGACATCACCCGGAGCATCGTCAACATCAACCAGGGGTCCCCACTACCCAAGCAGCACAAAACACCACAGCAACACCACCACCCTGACCACCAGCGACACCAGCAGCACCCTCCGCCAAGGAAGGACGAGGAGAAAACCCAACAACGCGGAGCCACCCAGCATCCCCGGCACCCTCACCATCGGACCGCCACCACCGGCACCAACCCCCAACACACCACTGTCACCAACGCCACCGACCCCTGACGCAACAACCACACAGCCCGCACAAACGGCACCAGCCGAACAGTCACTGACACCACCTCACCAGCGACAAAGCCCGGTGAACCACGAAACGCAGGCACTAAAAACCAGAGCAACGCCGACAACACTCCCGGCCAACTCTCGAGAACACCACCGAAAGCGACACCGTCCACCGAAAGCCACGACACCCTCAGAAACCACCAGGGTACGGGTCCCCTTCCCACCCCCCACCATCTGCACAACCAGCGACACCATCACCAGCACCAACCGAAACACCGACGACGGCAACCCCACCAACAACCGACACCCCCAATACCGCTGCCACCCACCAGTCACGCCACCCACCGTCCGCGCCACCCACCAACGCCGCACCCTAAACCACACCTACACCCGAAACCTGCAGCAGCACCAGCGGACACCCCACCAGCGACACCACCCTTCGCCAGAAGATGATGATCAACACCAGCAGGAAAGCCAGCCAATAGCACCCAAAACCCGAAAACCTCCCACACCCCGACCCACACCCACCAGCAGCGCCTACGCCGACCCATCATCAGTGTCGCCGACACCCGGAAAGACACAAACCTCGATGAACTAACGACCACAACACTGCCGCCACCGCACCCACACCGTCAGCATCACTGCCAGCACACCCGGCCGGGGCGTCAATGGCACCGCCGCCCATGGCACCGCCTACACTCACCAGTGCCACCATCACCCCGCGCGAGGCCAGGAACCCCTGGCGTCACCAACGGCCTCAACGAACACCAACACCACCAATACCACCACCACCGGACGGGGACTACCGACAAACCAAGAACAGCTCCACCACCAACAACCAATACACCACCCGCGGCACCCCACCGTCATTAACGCCGCCACGGCACCTATCACACCTCCACCACCGGAGGCGACGTGGGCCACACCACCCGTCATCTACAGCACCCTCGTCACCACCGCCACGTCCGGCCCAAAAAACGTTACGCCCCAACGACCAGAAACAACACCCTCACCATCGACACCACCGGCAACACCACATACGCCCATACATCACCCTCGCCATGCTCACCAACCATCGCCCTCGCCATCAGTGTCCACGACATCAGAGGCACCAACACCACCGGCGACGACGACAGCGGCAACAGCTGACCCACCAACTAACCACCATGAACCATAGCCCAGCACCAGCCTCATCTACGCTAACGCCCATACCACCCTCGCCAACAACACCGCCAGCGGTACAAACATGCACTCCGGCACCCACACCACCCTCACCACCAACATCACCACCACCCCCCAAGTGTCAGGGCTCGCGGGGAACGGAACGGCAGAGCGAGCACGCCACCACCCGCACGCGTGGCCCACCCTATCGTACACCGCTCCACAACACGCCCCCCAGCTTCCCCCGACAGGACGTGCGCTGCAGCTCACTGCTGGGACGACGACTACGACGTCCTCCCGGCCATCCGACAACTACTGGCAGCCACGGCCCCGCGCCCACAAGCCTACCAGCAACCCACGGAACCGCAGGAGCCCGACCACCCCATGCCACAGCGCTCCATATCCCCCGCGTCCACCAAAGACCAGAATGCGGAACACCAGCGAGAGGAGCCCGACCCCGACAGCGCCGCCACGCCCCTACCGCCCCCTCCTCCAAAGGACATCTACGCCACACTGGCCAGCACCCTAGCCCCCATGGACGCCGAGCAGTACTACCAGTCCATCCAACGAGACCTCCCTGAGGACCACGCGACCCTCCAGGGGTGGAAGCAGGAGAAAAGGAACAACAACGAGTGGGGCACAGAGGAAGACCTTCTCTGGGAAGACACCTGGAAAGGCACCACGGACGCCTTCCTGGAAGCAGCAGCCGAAACCTACCCCCGCCCGCCCGGGGACACTAGACACGGCCTCCGGGCCCTCCTAGCGTTCCACAGCTGGAAACACCGCCACACCATCACCCTCCACCCCCTCGACCACAATCCACACCGATGGACACCTGAAGACGACGCCATCGCCGCCATCACCGTGCAGCAAAGCCCTGGGAACCCAGAAGAATACCACATCACCTGGAACGATCCGGCACCCCACCCCCCCGCCTCCCCCACCCTCCCAGATGTCTTCACCACCATCAGCGCAGAACTCCAGGAGGCGAAAGCCCCACAACAACTGGACGAAGAGATGCCCCAGGCACCATCACCACCAACCACACAAGACAAACCCCGCACAGAGCCCCTCAACCACCCCATCACCACAATGGAGCTCCCCCCACAACACCACACCACCCCGGACCGAAACGGGTTTCGAGACCTGCCACGGGAATGGGTGGTCCACAACGGCACACTCCGATGGGACGAAATCACACCGGGGCTCCAGGCCTTCCGCCTCCACTCGATCACCGGGCCCACCACCACGTAGGCACTACCGACGGGCCGCCACCACCTCCTCCTCACCGTCCAAGGCGATGCCACAATCACACCCACCGAGGGAGACCCCGTAACAGCAGCCCCCGCCCACGACGTCCTCATACCTCCGCAAACATCGTCTGCACCTCTGACGGTACATCCAGGCCCCACCCCATGGCAAGCCATCGTCATCACCTACCCCGCCCCCAACGACCACACACACACCTGGCAGCAACGGTGGGAGGACATCCGGGGGGACCTCCTCCAAGAACACCTAGGGCTCACGCGCACCCACCACACCCTACACCCGATACGAGGAGTGGGCCAAGCACCACACGGCATACACACCCCGGGAGTATGGGCGTACACCACACCCACAAACCCACAAGCAGCAGAGGACATCAAGACCGCCCTATCCATCCAGCAAGCCCAGACCCAAACCCCGCACCGCAACACCCAACGAGGCTACACCATTTGGTGGGCATACCAAGACCACGAGTCCCTCACCCCCCAACCGGGGGCCCCCCCTCTAGACACCAACACAACCGCCCTCCTCCAAGCCGCAGCAGCGGCAGCCGCACAGGTAGGGGCCCCGGAAATCTGGGGCCCACAATACCTGGTCGAAACCAAAGTGGCGCCCCACGCGAAGGCCCAAGACAAGCCCCCAACACCGAAGCCGTTCCACCCCCCACTCAAGCTCGACCCGACGGAACACCCCCCCCAGGACGAATGGGCGACCCACTACATCATCCCCCACACCACCAACCGCAAGAACGACGCCGCCAAGGTTACCGTCACCCGCCACCTCCCCCACACCACACAGGTGTATGAGCTGACATCCCCAGACGTCCTCGTCACCCGTCGCCGACACGATGAGCGATACACCATACAGGCGGAAGGGGCCGCCGCGACCAACCTGTACACATGGGCAACTAGGGGGGACCTCCGGCACCCCACCCTCCACCACGCCCCCTCCTGGCCCACCCCCTTCCACACAGCAGACCGCCCCAACAAGAAGCCCAAACACACAGGTATGCACACCCCCGCCCAGGAGGCCCAGCACCGACACGATGCGAGGCGCAAGGCCCGCACCCTCCACGACGACCACACCCTCTGCCGCATCAGCGCCGCCCCCGCCAGAGTGTCAGATGCCACCCACAACCGCACGATCACAGGCATCACCACGGACTGCCTGAACCCAGCGGCGTCGCGAGCAGACGCCGTGTGGATGAGCGAAGGGCGCTCCCACACACAGGCGGTGGCGCGTCTCCACAACATCCAACCCCACAAACTCCAGCGCGCCGTTGGACCCTTCGCCGCACACGTTCCCCCGTACGGCATCGACCACCCCCGGTGTGAGACCCATGAACCGCCCTGCTCCACCCCATGCACCTCGCCCCTGCGCCAACCGCTGCCGGCCCCCACCATCACGGGCAACATGTACCTGGGCACCGTACCGGGAGACCCGGGCATATACATCCTGCCCAACAGGTCCAGGGAACACGCCATCCCCCTCCACCGTGTAGAATCCCTCGCCCTGGGACCGCCCCCGACAAAACACCAACACCAGCACATCCCGGGGGACAAACAGACACAGGCGCCATACGGGGGAAAGAAGGCCCACCAGCGCGCCCTAGTCCACATCACCGTCCACCCCGCAGCCCAACTACCAAAGGACTTCGGCAAGGAGCGCCACATCGTCCTGGAGGGGCAAGCCCACCACATCATCACCGCCGCCCTGTACACCCTCGCCGCCCACGAACGCCACTGGGACCCCACAACCATCCCAGCAATGCCCCCACCACCCCAGGGCCCCAGAGATCCCGTCTCCCTCTTCCACATCAATCAGCTCCTAAGCCGCTGGGCCACCCCACACCTCTACCCCTCAAGGATAGCACTAGCCATCGCATCGTGGGACACCCTGGACACGCCCCCCCAACAACCCGCCATCCACATCCTCAAAGCGGACGCCCAATGGTGGGTCCTCCACTGGGCACACGGAGTCCTCATGGCGGCCCAGGCCTATACCCCGGAAATAGACCAGGAAGACCCCCGGAGAGGCCGGCAGCGACTCGTCCAGGCCACCACCCTCACAGGCCGCGAAGGCGCCCCCTGGGAAGCCCTCCACACGGCACTCTACTGGGCTCAAGGCTCCCCCAACGGCCAAGACACACCAGAACCCACAGAGGCCTGGGTCATGCAGGCCAAGGCCACGAGGAACTACCACCTTCACCACCCCTTAGAGGACAGCCCAGCCGCACTGCCATGGCCATCAGATCCCCCGGAGACCGTGCGCAAGCTTGCCGACATCATGCGCAACCACGCGAAAGCGAAAATGCAAACACCGGCGGAACCCCCACTGAGGGATCCGGGCCAGCAAGCACCGCACCCGTTCTTTAAACCCCACGCCCCCCCAGCCCCGCTACCTCCAGTCCCGCCCAAGCGAGCGAGACGACAAAGGGGCGCACCCGCCCCCAACCCAGCCGGAAAAGCAGCGACCTCCCGACCCCCCGCATCCCACCCGACCCACCCGGCGAACTCAGACCAAGCATCCTCGTCATCCTCCCTCCCACCACTACCACCGCCCCACCCGGACCAAGCATCCTCGTCATCCTCCCTCCCATCACTACCACCGCCCCACCCGGACCTGGCATCCTCATCATCCTCCCTCCCGCCACCAGCACCGCCCCCGCCCAAGGCGTACCCAGGATTCGAAAAGGGCGCGAAGGTCCAGCAGCGCTTCCGCAACGACCACACAGGTGACTGGATCTGGTGTGAAGGCACGATCCAGTACCGCCTCAAGGAACCGGGGGACAATGGGGAGCCACAGATCCGGGTGATCTGGCACCGCCAAAAGGTGCTAGACCAAGGCAGCAGCGCCCCGGACAAGCCAGTAAGCTACACCCTGGATCTCACCAGCGCCCACCCCATCCGGGTCCGCACCGAAGAGAACAAGGCCCACACTGAGGAGCTCCCCCCGGAGTGGAGCCAAGGCCTCCCCCCGCCGCGCCTACCCAAACGTCCACCAACCGGCAAAAAGTCCTCGAGCCCCAGTCCCCCTCCCTGACGGGGCAGGGAGCGAGGGCACAAGCCTCTACAGCCCCGGCCCGCCCCCACCGAGGCCACCGTCAACCTCCTCGACCTCAACCAGCCGGCCGTCACATACTCCAAGGACGCCACAACCGCCCTCCAGGGGCTCCTGATGGCACAGGGGCCGGGGTGGGTTCCCCACCTCCTCACCTTCCAGGAACAAGGCCTACAACGCGACGACCCCCCAGATACCACCCCCATATATACCCCGGACCAGAAAGCGTACAAATGCCACTGGCACAAGGGGACCCCCCTATACGCCCGAACCGGCATCCACGTCCACCTCGTCCACCACCTCAGCGTCCCAGGGAGGCTAGGTGTCTTTGAGGTCGTCGAGGACGGATGGCAACTCAACGTCATCAACGGCCACGTCCCCTTCGGCGAAGCCACGGAACCCTTCCTCCAAGCCCTGGCCGAGGCGTACCGCCAGATGGCCATGCTCGCCCCCACAGTCATCATCGGCAACATGAACGACGCCCCCACCCCGGCGGACCGAGGGGGACAGGCCACACGCCAGGACCAAGCAGTCCGCGACAACATCGAAATGCTGGGGCTCGTGGACCTGACAGCCAACCTCGAAGGCCAACCATCCCACTTCCCCCACCAAACAGATGCCGCCCCATCCCGCATCGACGTATGCTATGGCGACCCCACCACCATCATCCGGGCAGAGGCCCGATATGGACCCCTCCCACTGGGACCCACAGGCCATAGCCCCCTGCACATCCGCCTCACCATCCCCAACCTTCCCCCCAGCCCCCCAGAGGATGCGGACCAAGGCCTACCACCCCCCCTGAAGATGCCCCAACTGCATGACAAGCATGCCTGGTCCCAATATCACAGGGCCATAAACCGCGCCCGGCGCATCCAACCAGACCCCACCGACCTACTCACGGCCATGCGCACGGCCGCCGTCGCCTGCGGCTTCCAGCAACACCCCCACACAGACGACGACCAACCACCCACGGCCCTAGGGGACATGCTCCATGACCTTTGGCATGCGAAGCAACAACTGGCGACCCTCCTCCACACCGACACCCCCCAAACCCGCCGCCAGATACACCACTGCAGGACACGGATAGCCCACATCAGGGCAGACCTGCAGCGGTGGCACATCCACAGGCAACAGCGCATCGCCCAGAAACACGAACGGTATGCGCAACATGAACTCCCCTACAAGGCCATCCGCCACCTCAACGACGCCATGACCAACACCGGCCACCGCACCATCACCAAGGTCCGGCAGGAGGACGGCTCCCTCACCAAGGACCCAGCCACAGTGCTCCAAGCCACCCAAGACAGCTTCCTCTGGCAACACACCCCCACCGAAGACACACTGGACCAAGACACCCAGGCCAAAATCGACCGCCTCCCTCGGGTCTTTAACCACGCCAAGAGGAGGCAACTGGAAAAACGCCCCTTCACCATCCAAGAAGTCCGGAAGGCCATCCACAGTCTCCGGCAACAGAAAACCCCAGGCTACGACGGCCTCCGTGCGGAGGCATACTACCACCTCCCTGCCCACCTCCACCGCATCCTCGCCCACCGCCTCTGGGACATCGTCACAGGGCAGACCCCCCTGCCACCAGACTGGGCAAACGTTGTCCGCCCCCTCTACAAAAGAGGGGACTGGGCAAACCCGGACAACTGGCGCCCCATAGTCTGTGCGGTCACGGAGGTCAAAATAGTCTGGACCACCCTCCTACGCCGCATCCGCCCCCACCCGGACCCCCACATACCAGCAAGCCTCTGGGGGGCCATCCCAGGCCGGTCCCCACACGAGGCCAACTTCCTCCATGACACCATCGCGGACATGGACCCGGTGGACCTCATCATCGCCTCCCTCGACGTCAAAGGAGACTTCCCGAACACCCCCTGGCTCCTTCTAGAAGCGGTGTGGAAACACCTAGGCCCCCCCTTTCTACAACTTCGCCTCCGGCTACATCCGCACCCGAAAATACACGGTCCGCACTGGAGCAGGCCTCACCCCCTTCCTGGAGCCAGGCAGCGGGGTCTCCCAAGGGGGAGCAGAGGGCCCCTTCCTGTACCTTCCAGTGACGCTCCCCCTGGTTCTCGCGATCGAGCAGGATTACCCGGCCTACGCACCCTACCCCCTCCTCTCCCCCCTGGTGGGCTTCGCGGACGACACCAACCTCACGGTCGCGCACACCCCACACGAACCCCATGCCCCGGGCCCCGGGCCAGCGGTCACGCAACAGGCCAATGACTTACTGGACGTGACCATCTCCTACCTGTCACACAACAACCTCATCGTCCACCCCACAAAGTCAGTGGCCATGACCAAGGGGTCTGCCACACCCCCCACCCTAGGGCCACAAGGGCCCCCCATGCAAGTCGTGACAACCACCACCCACCTGGGGGTAATCCAGGCCGCCAACCCTGAGGACGCCACCCTCCCTCCCAAGTTGCAATCACACCTCGCCCATCTCCCCAGATATGCGTCCCCGACCACCAAGGCCCTCTCCCTGTCCCACCAGAGCCTGGCGTACTACCTCATCGGGGTCTTGAACGCCTCCATAGGCTTCCAAGCACTCCACCTGACACACCCCACCACCGCCCTCCAGCTGGCCACACGCGCCGTGACCAAGGCATGGGCAGCACACGGGGGCTGGCCCACCTCCATACCCACCCGCGCCATCCGAGCGGCATGGCCCCACTATGGGGACGCCATAGGGGACGAGGTGAAAGCGGCCTACACCAGACACACCGCACTCCTCCTCCACCGCATGACCCACAACCACTCACCGGAGGTCCGCGAGGTCACCGCAATCCGCCTCCAAGCCGCACAACGGGCCCGCAACACATGCCCGCGCTGGGTACTCCAACAGACGGGCATGCCCACCAACATGAACACGCCCCTGTGGAACCACCTGCAGCTTCTCCTCCCATCCCCACACCACGCCATACTCACCAACCACACGTGCCCAGAGGAGGGGCCTCTAGTGGTCCTCGGCGGGGACCTCCACCATCAACCCAAGGGCACCATCCGCACCATAGACCTTGTCGGGGCCTCCATCACCGTAGTATATGTCACCCTCCCCCAAATGCGGGTCCTGCACCACAGCGGGGCAAACCACAACCCCTTTCTACAGCTTCCCGAATGGCCTCAATACCGCCTCTTCCACCAGTACCTCACGCAGACGGCACGAGCAGCGGGACACACTAGGGTTGCAGGTTCGAATTCGCCCCGAATTCGCACGAATTCGTTGACCGCTCCGAACTCGAATTCGCAACTTCAAATTTGAATCCTCCCTGATTCGCTTGATTGAATCCATAGGCACGTACAATTTACCTTCTAGGCTGCAATTCACCTGTTTACATATGGGTATGCCACTATCCAGTACCATACCGCATAAAAGACTTCCCAAAAGCTTCCGTAACCTTGCAATTTTTGTTGTTTGTTGCTGCTTGCATTCACCACGCTGAAAGGATTTGACGATTTGACAAAAAAAAAGAAAATCAAAACCAAGAATTCCGAAGTTCCTTGATTCTTTCAAATGCCTTTTGGAAAAGAAGCAGCAACGAAGCATGCAAGATCACCAATCCACACACAAACCATCACATGTGAACCACTTGTTGCCCTTATTGGGCCTTCATTCATTGCATTCTTGAATTGAATCGTTGGACTCGCCCCGAATTCGCAGTACTAAGAATTTCAGGCCGAATTCGCAGCGAATTCGCGCTGCGAACAAATTCGCAGCGAATTCGGCGAATTCAAATTGAATTCGCTGCGAATCTGCATCCCTAGGACACACTCTGCCAGGAAGCAAAGACATGCACACGGCCTACCGAGAATTCACAAAGCAACACCCCCGACCAGTCCCAGCGACACCGCCCTACGCACCCACCGACTCGAAACACGAACCTGTCCCCCTGGTGACGGGCCCAGTCCCACCACTAACCCTACTACTGGCCCCGAATGAAGCCAAACCCACGCAGACCACCGTCATCCACCACGGGGCAAAATGGCGCATACCGAAACACCACATGACCGCCCGAGACCTACCAATGGTCCCCCATGACTCCCAGAGCATGCCACGCACATGTTGGGCCTGTGATCCCGAGGCACCAACCACACCATGGCCCGTACTGCATCTCATAGCACGCCACCACACCCACCCCACAACCCACCTACCACCACAGGCCTACGCATGGGTAGCCCCATGGTTCCACCGCACCGACACTAACCACACGGTAGCATGGAACCCCGACCACGCGCCCAAATGGCTCTTCACCACTACACCCACATGGCCCCGCCCCGACCAGGCAGGGGTCGCCATCCGTTACAGCATGTACGAGCAAGGAAGAACGGGCAAGCACGAGCACCCTTACTATCCGCTCCACCACTCCTGCCACACACCGGAGCACCAAACACAAACCCTCACATGCCACGACCTAAACCCAGACACAGCCTACATCCTCCACTACATCTACTCCTACCTCACACAAGGACAGCCGGAGCAGGGACTCATAGCCCTGCCCCCCCAAGCGAAACACATCATCTCCAAAGGAATAGGGGTGTACGCCACCCCCATCCTGCAGCCCACAACCCCAGTAGCCCACCTCGCCACGGGCCTTGCCATATACGCCTACCTGCCCATGAACCAATGCCGCCTCCCACAACCATCACCGGCGGACCGGCTCTTCTTCACCGACGCCTCAGGCGAATCCGCCCTCACGCCCATCACCGGGGGGGCCACCCTGCAGCTAACCCACACGGGGGGACACTACCACATGGACCACCACACGGGCCACACCACCTATGGAGCCTCCTCCCACGGGGAGCTAGGGGCCATGGGCGACGCCATCACCGAGATCGCGGCCCAACTACCCGCTCACTCCCCGCACATCGTCCGGGTCTGGTTCGTGGTAGAGGCCACTGTTAAAGAAGTTCCCTACCAGGACCGGCCCCCGCTGTGCCCCTTCCGCCTGTTACCCCTGCTGATTTACTCCGGATCAACGATTGCATTCCTCAATTTCCAGGGTCCAAAGTGCAAAAATATAGAAAAGGTAATCCTCCCTCAACCCTGAACAGCAACCAGATCCCACAAATGCAGCAATAACCCAATCCACAATCCAATACACGTTGCGGGCTTCCGTTCAGCACACCGGTCGTCTCACGGTGGCGGGCATGTACAACAATTGCACCAAAGAGGAAAGCCCTGAAATTGGCATATGAACACAAATAAGGCAAAGTTGGGGAAAGGAGTGAAGATACACATTCATAGCCATAAACCCCTCATTCCCTGGTCTCAAGACCTTCCCTTGACTCACCAACATATTGCCCTGAACCAGGTCAATTGAGATGGCTGAATGCCATGTGTCAAAAGTCACTACACAAACCCCAAAAATGTGTTCACCCCCAAGCCTCTAAATCCTAGCCCAATGGGGGAGGTGGCGTGTCATGGCCTAGAGTGGCACTCAGGACCATGCCCTACCCTGACATAACCTTGGTTGGACGTGGAGTAGATTGGGCTTGGATAACTGCCCCATGATGTTGACCTCACAACATGGCAAAATCAGGCAAATCACACTATTATGCCCAAAAGTCAATAATATACTCAAAAATGCATACGGCAAATATTCAAATGCTGCATGCATGTGTCAAACCGGAAAGTAGCATACAAGGGTGATATAGACCAAAGGTCCATGCCCACGAATATCCCATCATTGGCTCCAAAACCCATCCGGTTATGTACATGACATGCTTCACAAGTCAACTCATGAATTTGAGACCTAATTTTTTGAGACCTGGTGTGCCAAGCCAAAGTGACCACATGATGCGGCATATGGTGAGGTGCAACCCCGAAGCATATGCCAACATATAAGCAACATACCATAGTTCACAGATCTCTAAGCACTTTACTGTTAGCCGACCAGTTGAGCACATAAAACACAAAAATGAGCATAAAATGAGGTCAAAAACATGAAAATATGTCCAAATACAAAGTTGTCATGATAGTATATCTCTATGCTCACCCATGATATCCGCTCATGGTTCAATATACAAATGATTGGAACCATTTGCAAACAATTCTCCCACTTGGATCCCCAATCGGGCGCATGGAGATACCTTCGCCACTCATATCTACGTGCCCCATGAAAATGGGAGTGCACTCATGGATCTCTTTGCCAAACATACCATGAGCAATACATACGCGGTACACTTAGTCTAGCGCTTTGAATTCCACAATTGGGACATGGGCAAAGCCCTTGTCACGTGTGGCTCCCCATCTCTTCGGCCACACGAAGATATATAACATTGGCCCGAGCATATCAAGACATATACCATGCATATAACACATACCCTCAAAAGTGGCTCCCACCATGATATGCCATGACCCTCCATGGACATAACTTCATGTTACAAATACGTAGGAACCCAAGGAAAGTATCTATGCAACCCCAACACTCATCCGGTACACTCGAAAGTCACGTTAAAATATTCGGTTGCACGGTCCAAGAGTTATATATCACTTTCTACCCTCTTGACCATTATCCCTTGCTATACCGGGGATGTGTACACACCAAAGGCGTTTGATGCTTCTCAAATTAAGTTGAGACTAAGGCGCTTGCAACCCAACCTTCCTTATTCTCTTTTCTCACACTCGCGCGTAGATATGGCCCTTCAAAGTTGTCACCCGATTCACTTTTGCTTCCCTTAAATCTCCAAGTCAAATGGGTGGCAAGTATAAGGGAAACCTGATTCGGGCATAGGGAAAAGAGTATGATCACTCGAAGAAGACCAAATCAAGTGCGACGATGTCAAAGTCGAAAATCCGATTTCGACATCGCGAAAAATTCAGATTAAAATTTCGAGTGCATATTTAGAAAATTGCGGAAGCAACGAACGCTTTACTGATGAAATCTGACCCTTCATCGGGGTTTCTGCCAAAATATCTCGAAATAACAGTTAACCAATCGGTTAACGCAAAATCGCGAGCCAACTGACAGTCGCCGATACATTGACCATCAGAACGAAGGGCTGAAAAATTACGGAAACATTATGATAATAAAACCCTGTTGATTCCTGATATTCTGATATATAAATCTCCGCTGGCGGCGCCTCGGTACTGAATATGGCCGCTCATAGCCGGAATGGCCAAACCTATCACACTATCACATCGGGTTAGGTCAGGTGGATGGGAGAGTATGATATCAGCCAATGGCGGCTTGCCGGCACATAGATACACACCCCAAGTGACCCCAAGATGGCCACGGGGGTCCGAACCGGCTTCACCCCCCTTCTCAGAGCGTTGTTACCGCTCGGAAGTAATTGAAGAGAGTAAGGGAGGACCCCAATGGGCTCCAACCCCCCCCTCCATGTCCCAAGGACACATGGAGGCCCCACACACGTCGTAGGCGTCCCCCACGCCCCAAGGAAGGGGTGAGGACACTGATAATCGGTGCCCTACGCCATATCCGGTCTCCTCTTGATCTACAACATGGACCAAGGGGATCAAGGATAGAAAAACGTCGTCGGTCGACCTAAATAAGTATACCACAATGAAATATATATGTGGAGATCGAGTGAAGGGGGTAGATGGCCAACTAAGGCCCAAAAATCCCCGGATGAACGCCCTCACCCGTCTTCCAAGCACAGAAACAAACAAAAATGCCAAGGGGAATCCATTACGGTGCTACTGCAGACACCAAATGGACCAACACGTCCTTGACATCCAAAGAAACATTCTTTTTCTTCAGGAAGTCCATCCAGACCGTGGTGTACCTCGGCACAAAACTGCTAGGAGGCTCCCACGAATCCCTGGACGCGGCGAATCCCTTCCAGCGGACTTTATAAAGCCTCCCCCCAGGCGTCCCCGGGTCCGGCTTGTCCGCCAGGATTCTCTCGGCGGTGAAGTCATCGTCCTCACCCTCGTTGTCCGAGTCCACATCGCCGGCCGTGAACTCGAAGGTGACGGGACGTCCGCTGGGGTCTGGTGCTCGGGGACGAAGCTGGGTATGGTCGCGGTCCAGGATCTTGTTATCCCCCACACAAACGGCATACACATCCTGCCCGACCTTCTGCACGATTACCCCCGGCACATACCAGGACGCCTGCCGATGCCTGGACAGGACATCCTTGTGGTGCCGCTCCACCCACACGGTGTCTTGGAGAGCATACTTCTGGACCTTTCCCTGCTTGAAGTACTTGGCCCTCTTGTCAAGCTCGTCCTGAAGTGCCTTGCACACCTTGGCCGCCGTGTCGTCCGCCTCAGCCATCATCACGTTCGCATCCCGGGCCACTTTGCCATGGTTCAACCACGTGAGAGTGCGTGACACTCGACCCCGCAGGAACAGGATGCGATTGGGCGACAGTCCAGTGGGCCCCGGAAGGTCGTGATACGCTTGGAGTTCCCTGCACAGCGAATTGTACCAATTCCGGCCCGGTTCGTCGATGTGCAGCTGGCGGAACTTCTCGAACATCTGCCGCCCAGCCACCTCAGCCCGGCCATTCGACCGGCTTTGGTATGCCACGGTCTTGGTGTGCCGAATCCCCATGTGCTTGCACATCGTCTTGAACCACGTCCCCACGAATTGACTGCCCTGATCGCTGCAGATGACAGCTGGGACACCGAAAATCGTCAGCCAATGCCTGATCATGGCATTAGCGACGGTCTTGGCCTGCAGCCCCACCCCATGCTTGTCCTTCTTGTCCTTCTTCTTGGACTTCTTGCCCGGGACTGCCACGATATACCCGCTGTGCCTGTCCACCGCCAGGATGACACAGTCGTGGGTCTCTCCGTCCACGGTGACCTCAGGCATGGCAAATACATCCATGGCCACAGACCGCATAGGGGCCTCGGGTATAGCCGTATACACCGGGTTGCCCGCTGTGGAGTGGTTGGGGCTCTTCGTGGCCCGACACACGGCACAGTTGCTGCAGTACCTATCCAGGATGGCGTAGTACCCCGGAGGGAACTTGAAACGCCACTCCAGGTCCTGCTGCATCTTGTCTCGGCCAGGGTGCATGAGCTGGGCGTTGTGCCAATGGTCAATGAGCTCCTCCACTCGGTTCTCGGGCACCAGCAGCTTGTCCTTGAGGAACAACTTGTCCTCATCCTCGGTCAAGACCTCAGGCCATTCGTCGTCCGACGGGGCGCTCACGGCATTCCAGTACTTGCTCCAGTGCTCGGATGCCGCATAGTCATCCGACCAGTCCTCTGTGAGCACCGACCTGACTAGCTCTACAGGGGCCACCATTCATTGCTCGAGGGTTTCCTCTCGAATAGCTTGTACGCGCCGCCCCGGAAATTGGCCAGGTCTGTACGGTCTGCCATCACCACAAAGCACTTGACCCCCTCTTGCTCCATGGCCTTCTCCATCTCGATGATGCGCTTGGCCTCCTCGGTCTCCTCGGCGTCCCCATGGCTGGATATGTCCATCCACGCCTTGCCCGCGGGGTAGGCCCATCGACTGAGGCAATCTGCCACAGTGTTGTCCTTCCGCGGGACGTATACGACGCTGAGGTCGAACTTGGCGAAAGTCTCGTGCCATCGGGCCCTCCCAGCCGCTGGTCCTGAGGGGGTGTCGACATGCTCCTTGTGCCAGCTCTGTCGGGACTGTTGGTCCGTGCAAACCACCAGCGGCTGCAGTCCGATGTGGCCAGACCACTTCCTGAGCGCACATACAATGGCGCATGTCTCCTTCTCCCTCGCGGTCCATGTTCGGCGTTGGCCCTCCGCGTGGATCCTGCTCCAAAACGCCACGGGAACATGAGTCCCGTCGTCCCGGACTTGCTCGAGGACTGCCCCCACGGTATAGTCCGAGGCGTCTGTCCGTAGCACGAATCCCTCGTCCGGGTCCACCAGGAACAGCCCCAACTGCCCCAGGAGTCGCTCCTTCAGGCGGTTGAACGCATCCTCAGCCTCAGGGGTCCAGGCAAGCTTCTTCTTGCTCCCCCTCCGGCCATCGAACTTACCCACCTGCAGCATCTTGTGCAGCGGCCCCGACAGTTCTGCATACATCCGGACATAGCCCGAATAGTAGTTGCAGAACCCCATGAAGGATCGGAGTTCGCTGATGGTCTGGGGCTTCTCCCAGTGGTGCAGGGACGCCAGTTTCCCAGGCATGGGACGGCGTTGCCCGTGACCAACCAGGTGACCCCCGAACTCCACTTCCTCCACGAAGAGTGAGGCTTTGGTGGGCTTGCACACCATGTTGTGCTTGTCTAGCTCGCTGAGCACTCCGCGCAGATCCTTCTCATGCGCTTCGATGAGCTCGTCCTCAGTCATGTTCTCCGTGCCGGATCCGATGATGATGTCATCCACGAAGGGGTCGGCACAGTCCCGGACAGGACCGAGTAGGTCCTCCATCATGCGCTGGAAAGCGGCGTTGCCATTCTTGGCACCCATAGGCACCACTTTCCACTGCATGGGCCCCAGCGGCGTCGCCATCGCTGTGCAGGGCCTGGAGTCCGGGTGTAGCGGCATCTGGTGATAGCCGTGTTTCAGGTCTAACACCGTGAAATTCCGCTTTTTCTGTTGTTTCTGGAGGATGGAGTCGATCAGAGGAAGCGAGTACGAGTCGTGCTCGGTCTGCTCGTTCAAACCTCTGTAGTCAACCACCAACCTCCACTGGCCCTTCTCCTTCTTGGGCACGATGAAGGCTGGGCTGGCCCACTCACTGTCTGAGGGTTCGATCCATCCCCGCTCAATGAACTCGGCCAACAGCTTCATCATGGCCTCGGCCCGATCGCCCTGAAGTTGGTACTCCCGATGACGATAGATCTTGGGGTTCGGCTTCAGCTTCATCCTCGCTGTGCCAGACCTCCCACGGTCTGGAGGGTTCTTGTTGGCGACGCCACTGAATAGCCGCGGATAGGCATTGATCAGCCTCTCCTTCAGCTCGGCGACCTTCGGGTTCTCCTGAGCCTCTTCAGCCGCTTGCTTCGGTATCGATACAACCGACCGCACTGCGGTGTAGGCCTCTTCTGGGTCCGAGTCCGACTTCTCCTCGTCGGATATGCCGTCTTCATCGTCTTGGGGCGCGCTTCCCACCGATAATCTTCGAAAATTTGCGGCGTCGGGCTGGTTACTGTCGCTATCGGCCCCCATTCTTGGAAAGTCCCACGTCGGCGGGTCCGACCCAAGCGGACCATCGTATTGGTCCGCGATGTGATCCATGACCCTCGCCACGAACTCATCCTTCTCGTACTTGCCGGTGACCAACATCTTGTCATCCCACCAATGCGGAGATGTGACCATGGCCCGCCTCTTCTTGGCTGCCACACGGTCGTGCATCCCCATCCGCATGTAGTTGACGACGTCATCGATCTCGGCATGGGGCAGGACGTCAATGCCATCAATTGGCTGATCCGTCCCCTCCTTGGGCTCAAACATGACCTTCATGGGCACCGCCTCCACCCTACGGATGAATGCCTCATCACCTGTGGGCTGGGCTTGCGTCCCATCCACCAGGAAAGCCTTGGTACCCCACGCTTGACTCGGGGAGGGCATTGATACACCCTTGGCGTCGATGAACAACTCCTCCTCCGGACCGAATGACATCTCGTTCAGGGTGATGGAGTCCAGCGTCGACTTGAGACCCTCCAGCGGACATGGGGTGGATCCTATGCCGGTTATGACCAGGATCCCCTTCGCCCTATCCGCGATGATCTTCTCCACCGTACGTCTGGTATTGTCCAGGGAGCCATGCCAATACATGGGTCCCCACTCCTTCAAACCCCAATGCCTGTGCCAGGCTGAGTCTCCTCGATGACAATGCCTCCTGCACTTCCGCAAAAGTGGGGCATCCCGGGAAGCGAAGACGTCCGTCTCGGGCGCTTCGGCTCTCAGCGTCTGGATCATCCATACATACACTCGCGGCGCCATTCCATACTCCGTGAGCTGAACTCCACGGTCTCCTCTGAACTTGGCACCAACAGCTTGCACCGCTTGAACGATCCGATCCTCTTCCTCAGCATTCCATTGGGATGATCCGCATGCATACTCCGTGGACAGCCATGTGAGGCATTCATCATCCTCCCGGACCAGCGTTGCACGATGGGGAAGGGCTCCAATGACATTTGCCACCATGAAGTCATACCCCATGATCATATCCCAATCAGTAATGTCGGCCACATAGAAGTTCCCGGATAGAGTGCTTCTCTTCGCCAAATCAGGGCGGTTCAAGCGCTCATGCTCCCAGAATTCCATACTGATAGTGGCCTCATGGGTACCACCACCCATGATCTCTCCATTGGCCACCTTCAGGCGCACCGGTCTACGGCTGGGCTGCAGGGATTCCTCCTTGAACAACGCTCTCTCCGGACCAGGCTCACCTGGGCACCCGTATCCACCAGAACATCCACCACCAATTCCTCTTGTCCGCACCGTACACGCACGTTCAAGTGCAACTGCCGCTCGTTGCCATGCGGTGTATGGACAACTCTCACGGCATGCAACTCTAGCACGTCCGGGTGCATCAGGACTTCGAGGGTATGATCACGGATGGTGTAGATCTTGGGTTGGTCTTGCCCGTCCACGGGGCTCTCCGTGGTCGCTCCTTCCTTCTTGCCACGTCCCTTGCCCGCATAAACTTCCCTTGGCAGGGCGCTCCAGGGGTTGGGAGTGGCTAAACTCAGTGGTTTTGGCTCTTCTGGAGCCTTCTTCGGCACCCGATGTGCCTTCGCTTTCTCTTGGATTCCAATGATTTTCGGAGGAGAGACCTCCGAGGTCCCACACCCGTGGGGGCTCCTCTAGACTTGACTTCCCGCAGCCCCTTCCGGCTGCGATCTGCCAGGACTTTGTCCACCACGTTGCTGGGCTTTGAGTTCCTCCAACGATCTCAACATGTCCTCAGCAACTTCCTTGATCGACCTCACTCGTCGGTCTTGGCCAGGTCCACCACCATAGCCTCTTTCTCCGCCTTTTCCTTGGCGTCTAGTACCCGCAAAATCAAACCTCAAACCTCAAACCTTGGCCTTTGCCTTGGCCTTTTCCCCCGTCTCCGCCCTTCGCCTTCCAATCGGAAACCCGCTGCTCCTTGGGCTTCTTCTCGGGGTGGGCGGCGAAGTAGGCCTTCTTGTCCGCCTCATACACCTTGCACTTACGGTGGTCGTGTACATGGTCGTTTCCCTTGCCATAACAGACCCAGCACCCGTCGTGCTGAGACCTGTACTCCCGGAACGAGAGCGGTGGGTTCCCGATCCTCCTTGGCTCTCTGTTCTTCTTGGGTCCCATCCGGCTCCATCTGGACCGATCCTGCCCATGGTCCCTCACGTTGTGCGCCACAAGCGCGAAGAAGTGGGTCTCCTCGTGATCCTCCTGGGACCCGGTCCAGTTGTCTTGGCCACTTCCACTTCCATCCTCCGCGGAGTTGGCCGTGTCCTCCTGGATCTCCCGATGATGGCGGTCTTCTCGGTGTCCTCGTTGTCCATGACCATGTCGATCCTGCACGTGGGCCTCGTTCTTCGCATTGAGCTTCAACTCCACCGTGATGTACTTCACGATCTCGTCCAGGCTCATGCGGGCGAAGATGACCTGCATCCTCAGCGGCTCCCCGCGCCTCCACTCCACGTTGTTGAGGCGCAGCAACCTTTGCCCCATGGAGTCTCCAAACACCTCCACGTAGACGGCGTTCTTCAGTCCCAACATCCGGTTGGGCTCGCCCAGGTTCCTCCTGAAGAACTCCATGATGCCCGCATGGGTATCTCCCGCCGCCATGATACTCACCGCCACGCGCTTCTTCGCTCTCTTCTTCTCCTCGTCCTCCACTCTCCTCTTCCAGTTGCCGGGGAGGACGTCCTTCAGCAGGTGGCGGATCTCGCTGGCCTGGTTCTAGTCCTCCACCAGCTTGAGGCATCTGCGGTACTTCTGCAGATACCGGTTCCACTCCCGGACCCGCAACTCACCGCGGTCCAGCGGCAGTGGGATGGACCACAGGTCCTCCAGTCTCTGGTTCGGAGCATCCACCCGCTCCTCATCCTCCGACCACTGGAGGCAGGCCTGCTCCGTACGGATCAGTCCTTCCCGGATCTGATCCCGCAGCTCCTCCTTCAGGTCCTGCGCCAGCCGGTGTGGGAATGTCCGGCATACCCACTTGTCCCGCGGCGCTCCCCGCATCTCGCCGACGACATCCTCAGCGAAGTCCTCCCAATCCAGGATGAAGTCATCCAGGTTGGAGGGGTTGCCATCGTAGTAGGGGATTTTGATTCCCCTGAGGTCGTCAATCCTGATGGCATCTCCGACGTCCCCAGCCACCACTCCACCGAGACGGATACCACCTGTGGCCGGGGGGTGTGAGTACACTCCCCGTACATCCCTCTCCTCCATGGAGTGCGGTCCAGTTGGGCCTGAACCCATGGGGTTTGGAATGCGGGAAGGACTTGCTCCATCGGCCGTCCATATCCCCGTATTCGGGTCCTTCGCCCACAGATCCCGCCTGGGTGGCCTCGACCATGTCTGTCAGCGCTTCCCATGATTCGCCCCTGCATGGTCTGGCTCTGGATCTCCTCTTCCGCATAAACTGCATGGGTAGTCGTGGTTGGCGGTAGATCCTGGGCAGCGTGGGACATCTGTACCGTCAGGCTCCTCGGGTCCGTGGTTACGTGCCCTTCCCGCATGGACCCAGTCGGTGCCGTGTGTTCCCCGAGCATTGTGGATTCGCTGAACATGGGAACAAACGACAGCGCACCCGGGTCAACACGCGGAGGCGCGTAGGGTGCCTCTGCAGGGCCGCCCATGGGTTTATCCATGCCGCCCCTGAGGGTTTTAACCCGCTCCACCAGCTCTGCCGCGGCCGGCTTTGCCGAGAGCTCAGGACCCGAGGCGAGGGGCTGTAGCTCCTCTAGCCTTTTCAGGCGTCGCGACATGTCCTCCACCAGGTGGAGGAGGCTGTCCACCACTCGCTGCTGCTTCTCCAGGGCCAGCTCCAGATTCTCCCGGTACCGGTCCCGTTCCGCTCGCAGCTCCTCCATGTCTTTCTCCGCGGCCGACTGGTCATCCAGGATCCCGGCGACGTCCTCCTCTAGGCTGTCCTTCGCGTTTTCCAGGCGGTCGAGTCGATGCACGATAGCGTCCATCCCCATCTTTGGGTACTTGCCCATGAGGAAGGACACGTGCTCGCAGTGGCACTCAGCGTGCCTTCCGCCTGATCCAGCGCATCCCGCGGTTCCCGGCGCCTCGGACTCATCGCCCATGGGCGTATCGCCTATGGCGTTCGTCTCTGGTCCCGGGTTCCTTGGCGTTTGCCTTGGCCTTTTCCCCCGTCTCCGCCCTTCGCCTTCCAATCGGAAATCTGCTGCTCCTTGGGCTTCTTCTCGGGGTGGGCGGCGAAGTAGGCCTTCTTGTCCGCCTCATACACCTTGCACTGACAGTGGTCGTGTGCATGGTCGTTTCCCTTGCCATTACAGACCCAGCACCCGTCGTGCTGAGACCTGTACTCCCGGAACGAGAGCGGTGGGTTCCCGATCCTCCTTGGCTCTCTGTTCTTCTTGGGTCCCATCCGGCTCCATCTGGACCAATCCTGCCCATGGTCCTTCACGTTGTGCGCCACAAACACAAAGAAGTGGGCCTCCTCGTGATCCTCCCGGGACCCGGTCCAGTGGTCTTGGCCACTTCCACTTCCATCCTCCGCGAAGTTGGCCGTGTCCTCCTGGATCTCCCGATGATGGTGGTCTTCTCGGTGTCCTCGTTGTCCATGACCATGTCGATCCTGCACGTGGGCCTCGTTCCTCGCATTGAGCTTCAACTCCACGGTGATGTACTTCACGATCTCCTCCAGGCTCATGCGGGCGAAGATGACCTGCATCCTCAGCGGCTCCCCGCGCCTCCACCCCACGTTGTTGAGGCGCAGCAACCTTTGCCCCATAGAGTCTCCAAACACCTCCACGTAGACGGCGTTCTTCAGTCCCAACATCCGGTTGGGCTCGCCCAGGTTCCTCCTGAAGAACTCCATGATGCCCGCATGGGTATCCTCCGCCGCCATGATCCTCACCGCCACGCGCTTCTTCGCTCTCTTCGTCTCCTCGTCCCCCACTCTCCTCTTCCAGTTGCCGGGGAGGACGTCCTTCAGCAAGTGGCGGATCTCGCTGGCCTCGTTCCAGTCCTCCATCAGCTTGAGGCATCTGCGGTACTTCCGCAGATACCCGTTCCACTCCCGGACCCGCAACTCACCGCGGTCCAGCGGCAGTGGGATGGACCACAGGTCCTCCAGTGTCTGGTTCAGAGCATCCACCCGCTCCTCATCCTCCGACCACTGCATCCAGGCCTGCTCCGTACGGATCAGTCCTTCCCGGATCTCATCCCGCAGCTCCTCCTTCAGGTCCTGCGCCAGCCGGTGTGGGAATGTCCGGCATACCCACCTGTCCCCCGGCGCTCCCCGCATCTCGCCGACGACCTCCTCGGCGAAGTCCTCCCAATCCAGGATGAAGTCATCCAGGTTGGAGGGGTTGCCATCGTAGTAGGGGATTTTGATTCCCCTGAGGTCGTCAATCCTGATGGCGTCTCCGACGTCCCTAGCCACCACTCCACCGAGACGGATACCACCTGTTGCCGGGGGGTGTGAGTACACTCCCCGTACATCCCTCTCCTCCATGGAGTGCGGTCCAGTTGGGCCTGAACCCATGGGGTTTGGAATGCGGGAAGGACTTGCTCCATCGGCCGTCCATATCGCTGTATTTGGGTCCTTCGCCCACAGATTTCCGCCTGGGTGGCCTCGACCATGTCTGTCAGCGCTTCCCATGATTCGCCCCTGCCTGGTCTGGCTCTGGATCTCCTCTTCCGCATAAACTGCGTGGGTAGTCGTAGTTGGCGGTAGATCCTTGGCGGCGTGGGACATCTGTACCGTCAGGCTCCTCGGGTCCGTGGTTACGTGCCCTTCCCGCATGGACCCAGCCGGTGCCGTGTGTTCCCCGAGCATTGTGGATTCGCTGAACATGGGAACAAACGGCAGCGCACCCGGGTCAACACGCGGAGGCGCGTAGGGTGCCTCTGCAGGGCCGCCCATGGGTTTATCCATGGCGCTCCTGAGGGTTTTAACCCGCTCCACCAGCTCTGCCGCGGCCGGCTTTGCCGGGAGCTCCGGACCCGAGGCGAGGGGTTGTAGCTCCTGTAGCCTTTTCAGGCGTCCCGACATGTCCTCCACCAGGTGGAGGAGGCTGTCCACCACTCGCTGCTGCTTCTCCAGGGCCAACTCCAGATTCTCCCGGTACCGGTCCCGTTCCGCTCGCAGCTCCTCCGTGTCTTTCTCCGCGGCCGACTGGTCATCCAGGATCCCGGCGACGTCCTCCTCTAGGCTGTTCTTTGCGTTGTCCAGGCGGTCGAGTCGACTCACGATAGCGTCCATCCCCATCTTTGGGTACTTGCCCATGAGGAAGGACACGTGCTCGCAGTGGCACTCAGCGTGCCTTCCGCCTGATCCAGCGCATCCCGCGGTTCCCGGCGCCTCAGACTCATCTCCCATGGGCGTATCTCCTATGGCGTCCGTCTCTGGTCCCGGGTTCCTTGGCGTTTGCCTTGGCCTTTTCCCCCGTCTCCGCCCTTCGCCTTCCAATCAGAAATCCGCTGCTCCTTGGGCTTCTTCTCGGGGTGGGCGGCGAAGTAGGCCTTCTTGTCCGCCTCATACACCTTGCACTGACAGTGGTCGTGTGCATGGTCGTTTCCCTTGCCATAACAGACCCAGCACCCTATTCACACTTTCTGAGTGTCTATTTTTTTTCGATTGACCCTCAGAAATTTATTGATGGATCCACCAGCAGTCCAGGCTGTTCGGTGATTAACGAAAATCCTGGGCTGTTCAAGTTCTGGGCTGATCCCGTGAAGCCGTGGATTACCAACAAAGGTCCCAAAGCCGCAATTTGGAGCCGAGGCAAGCGCAACAACCTTGCCGTCAATTTTTTTGCCTAGCGCAAAGCCGCAATCGTGCGCGCCGTCCTTTGCCTAGCTTCGCAACGCCGTTTTCTTGGCAATGTCGCAAGTTGGGCTCAAGGAACGTTCCGCAAAGGACAAGACGGAAAGCAAACAACTAAAGTCCGTGAAAAGTTTCATTGCTCGAACTCAGGCTAAAGTGGACGCCAAAATGACTCAAAGTCGGCTTCTCCCTACGCTTTCGCCCGCCAAACGCGAGAACGACCCATTTCACCCTTCACTCGACCTTTCCCCGTCACAAGAAGAAGGCACGCCACCCAATGTCATTTCAGACGATGAACAACCCGAAGATGTCGCAAAAGAGCTCTTCCCACTCGCCGAGACAACGGCTCACACCGTCAAAGGAAAAGGAGCCCAAGATCCACAACATCAAATCCAAGCGCCCGCTCCGCCAACCAACTCCGAGAAGGTGCAAGACTCCGTGCCCAAAGGCCAGACGAGAACACCGAAGCGCCCGCTCCGCCAACCAACTCCGAGAAGGTGCAAGACTCCGTGCCCAAAGGCACGCACGAGAACACCGAAGGAAGCCATCCACGTGACGCCGAAGAGTCGAAACAACAAGAAGAAGGTCGCGAAGACCCGTGTGGAGATTCGGCAATGAACAACAACGCCACTCTCAACGACAACGCAAGGAGAACCAATGAGGTTGAGCCCGACAACTCCCTCTTAACGCCACGTGAGGAGCAATCTACGCCAAGCGCTATTCCGTCTCCCGAAGGAACACACGAAAAGGCCGAAGACGGGGAAGACCCTACTCCCGATGAAACGGATGGTAATTCCGGAAAACCCTTCTTCAACCCTTCCCTTGCCCCGGATGGTGTCTTTGCAAAATTCTTGGTTAAACATAAAGGTGAGATCAACACACACGATCAACAAGCACTATGGGGAGAAACACATGTCCATGAAACCTATAGGAGTTGATACAAATCAACTCGTGTTAGAGAAACACCACAAGCAAGTGATCTATGATCAAGTACACCCAAAGATACGATTCGAAGTTGCACGGCATTTGCTCCCAAACTTCACCGTCTCTTCTCCAAAAGAGCTTTCCAAAAAATCCAAGCGGGAACGAGGAGAGTATAGGCGGCGCCGTGGCCACGCCTGGGATTTTTTTGTCCTCGTCAACCGCCTTTTCCATTTCGAAAACGACCACAGCTCGGTCAACTCCAAAAATGCTTTCTTTCCGGAGGAACGCATACAGCCTCTACAATCATCCTCCGAACATATGTTCCGCTTCGATTACACCATACCAACCCCCCTCGCCGAGAAGCTTCTCTCCACCATCTTGCAACACCTTTGTGGACGCTCGGCAAAGTCTTTTGCATCCGCGGTTCCGATCTAGGGAAGGACAAAACTTTCAAAGTTGTACCTTCAAAAGCATACAAGCAGGCCACGCCGGACTTCAAACAAATTGACGTGTGGAAATCCCTCCTTACTAGCGAAGCCGCACGACGGTGCGGTATACTAGGAGCCATTCCCAGAACACAACACGAATTTTACGTGTGCATGAACTATCACAACACCCCCCTGCTCCCCCAGCGAGACTCCCTCACTTCCATGAGCTACATGCTCTCCCAAGAGAATAACCTGGTCACGTATCGGGGCACTACGGGAGCCATGATCTCTTGGGGAGGATACTCCTCTTGGCGCTCCAAACACCCGGGACACAAAGTGGACCTCTCCGCCGGTTCCCGGAAAATGCACAAAGATGCCCCCCCCCCACCCTCCCCGGTGAAGGCTTACTTCAACCACCTCCCTGAACCACCTGATCCAGAACTGGTAGAAGTACACGCCCCGTCATCCACGCCGGACGTTGATGTAATGTTCGGGGTCTCCCTGCTTGGGAAAATTCGGCACATTTCCTTGTTCAGCGCCCCCATGGCTAAGGTGCGAGTCTACCGAGTGAAATACGCGCATTACGAATCCGCGCTCCTTGCAGAAGGCTTCACTGTGTCCCAACTCGTCTTTCACCCCGAGTGCCCCGACACGGCCGCGCGTGACACACTTTTGGCTCCCGCCAACCCCCTAGTTTCGGAAGCCCAGGATTTCCTATCACGAGTCATCGAGGCGGCGACTGCCTACGGCAGCGCGGAACAACCAAGTCTCGCGAGGGACCATTACTTGTCCACAAGCAAGCCTCTCTCCCTCACAGAAAAAATCGCACAACTCCACCTCCAAACGGGGAAAGTTTTCGACCCCATCCCGGAAATAACAGGAGCCTTCATATCCAATGAGTTTTTCTCAGAAGAAGAGGAAGCCCTGGTGATGTCCTACAGTGCAGATGAAAATCACCAGTGGCTGTCCGAGGGGCACCGCACAATGCTTCATTTCGGATTCAGGTACAATCCAGAATCAAAAGAAGTTGAACCTTTTGAACCGACCCCTCCTGAGTTTATTCAAGCGATTGGGCTACGGGCATTCTCTGCCTGCGCCCAGGTGCTGCCCTCCTCTGTCTTATGCCCCAATATGTGGTCAGTGGCTCGATACGAACCTGGCAGTGGCCTGAGGAGCCACGTAGACGTCCCTCAGCTAGGCCCTTATGTCCTGGATTGCTCCTTTGGGTCAGGTGCGGAAATGGTTTTCGAACCGCGTCCCCTCCCCGGATCCACCCTCTTTAAGAAAAGGCAAAAAGTCTTCCTACAGCGCCGCAGCCTCCTCCTAATTTTTGGGGAAGCCCGCGACAAATGGAAACACCAAATCCCAGCTCGCGACTATGACACAGTGGAGAAGCGGCGCATCCCCCGAGACTCCAGGGTATCCCTGGTCTTCCGTCACACTGGTGTAGGAACGAGCCTCCATACGACATCCTCAGAGCCCCCGGACCCAGAGCAACATGAGACGAATTAAAGAACCTACACTCGGCGTCACCCTTCTGTGCACACGAGACGTGATCTTCGCTTTAAGACCCCAGATACCCTCCATCACCATTATTGCATCTTCTCAGGCATGGCAAGGCCATCGCTCTACCACTCCCCTTGTACGTAACATGAATTCCTTAACCCCTGTGACCGCCAGGTATGCCCTGACCGGGCTGATCTGTGCTCACTGTGTACCAGACCACAAAATCCTGTGGTCCCCCTTGTGGGAAGCTCTGATGAGTATACCGAATGCTACCCGTCCCCATATTCTTTCTGCCCCCCTTCCACCCGTCAGTGCCACCGCAGTAGTAGTAACATGAGACGGTGTCAAGAGGTCCTCGCCCGCGTGGGCGTGCACGGTGCCTCCCTCAACGCCACCGTCTCTCGCATCGCGGAGATTCTCCCTGTGGAGCAAGCACACATCAACCCAAGAATATTGGTCCCAGACACAAGTGTCTCCACAGACCTGGCTATACACCCCTCTCTTCGCACTGCCTGTGACACGGCCTTACGCCACTCGCCCAGAGCATACGCACAAGCACTTCACTCTCGGATTTCTGCACTAGAACAGTGCGAACTCGACCCCTCAATACAGAATGAGGACCCTGCCCACATACCAACGCTTCTGACACCGGACTCCCCACTGGGTGCCCGCTCTTCCTCCATTCGGACACCCTCCTTCCCCCCTCCCCCCCAAGTGCACAAGCCCTTCAAACCTAAACGCTTGCGCCGCCCCCCCCCTTCTCTTCCCTCCGTCCCGGCCATCCGTGTCGTGTCCTTCAACACGGCAAAGAGCCAGAACACACCCGCGGCAATCTTGCACTTCCTAAACGAGGGATATGACATTATACTCCTTCAGGAGCTCAACTCTCCCCCTCTCCTCCCACAGCGGTACGCCTTCGGCAATGACCGCGCTAAGGTCTTCTCAAATGTCTGCGGCCACAGACACGGGGTGTCGGTCATTGCAGGCCCGCGCATCGCGAGATATACCAGCTGTGTGCCGCCCAGAGACAGCGCCGGCCTTATCTGTGGTGCCAAAGTATCCCTACCTGAGGCAACTCCCTTACACGTCTTCTCAGTTTACTCCCCCCCGGTGCGCACGGGGGCCCCAGCTCCGTACCGCGACACCATACAGCGAGTTCTTGCTTCTTATTTCAACGATCATCCCAATCACATCCTGGGGGGTGATTTTGACTGTGTTCTGGATCCCGAACTTGACCAGCACAGCTTGGTCGATCTACATGAGTGGCACTGGCTCACGGGGGAAGTGGAGTACCTCCCATCTAGGTTGGTGGACACTTTCAGGTCAGAGCACCCCTCCCTCAGGCAGTACACCCGCTACGCAAGCAACCGCTGGGACAGCGAAGCAAGGCTGGATTACATCTTTGCGTCCCCTCGCCTAGTGTCGCACTTTCCCCTTCTGGATGCGTCGGTCCTCACGGACTACACCATCTCTGACCACCACCCAGTGGCTGCGGTCTTCCAGTGCCCCTCCCCGATCCTTCTGTCTCAGCCCCCACTTCCCCCTTGCATTTTTCGGAAGCTTTCCAGTGACGAAAAGCAACAATTCTCCAACAGCATACGGCTCATCTCCGACTGGTGCCGGGACCTCCAGGACGCCCCTGCCAGGGCCCCATTGGAAGAGGTCATCGCCGCCACTGATTCTCTCCTTATGCAGGTTGGGTCTGCGTACCACAAAATCACGCGTCCGAAGCCGCAGCGCAAGGACCAGGAGGGCTACGGCAAGCTCAGAAAATTTGTTACGCTCACCCCCGCCTCCTTCTTCCCCAGCATTTCCCGAGCACATTGCGGAAGTTCAGTCTGTGGTAAACACCCTACGGTCCTCGGACGAAACCAAAGCGAAGAGAAAGCTTCACAGTAGTCTGGTCCGAGGGGTCCAGATGAAAACCACAGTTGCTCGCACCCTCTGCCCTAAAGACCTAGAGCCTCTCGTAGTCAGAGATCCAGCCACCAAAGAGCTCCTGAGTGACCCGGCGGATGTAGCTAAAGTTTTTGGGGACAGCCTGCTTCATCTTGGAGGGCATCCAGATTACGCCCCCCCCCAGGACTTCGTCGACGAGGTCCTGTCCCACTCCCCCACATGCCCCGTTTCTGCCAAGAACGACCACATACCTCCTATGACCTGGCAGGGGTTCCAGAACCACTTAAAGCACAGTAAGCCATCAAAAGCCGGGGGGCCGGACAAAACAAACAACTACATCCTGGCCCTCTGTCTGGAACCCATTCAACGTTTTTTCCACTCCATTTTAAACCGCTTCCTCCACTCGCCGCTGCCGCCGCACTGGCTATGCGCAAAAATATGTTTGCTTTATAAAAAAGGCGACCCTTTCTCCCCTTCAAACTACCGCCCTATTGCCCTCTTAAACTGTATTTACAAACTCTTGGCCACTTTTGCCTGCAAACACCTGCGCGCTCAGGCTTTTGCACACGACATCTTTTCAGAAGTCCAGCACGGTGGCCTTCCCGGCCACCAATGCGCTGATCATCTGTATCACCTCAAAGCCCTTTATGCAAAATCGAAGAAGAGCTACTCGCTGTTCATCGATTTCAATAAAGCCTTTAATTCAGTGCCTCATGGCACACTTTGGACCGTCCTCGAACGGGCAAATTTTTCTGCTTCCACAATTTCTCTCATAAAGCAATTATACTCCTTCCCCCAAGACAGCCCCATCATCAATGGCCGCACTCCCCACGCACACCTCCAAACCAGGGGCCTCCGACAAGGATGTCCCCTCTCCCCCCTACTCTTCATTCTCTATCTCAACTCCCTCTTCCACCATTTTTTTGCCACTGTGCCCCCCCCCCGGGCAAATGCCCGCACTAGCCACCACGCCTACATCGACGACATCCTGATCAGAAGTGAGGACGTCAACTACGTCCAAAACAGCCTCAACTACTTCGATGGGCCAGCCAGGGACTGGGGACTGGACATGAATGTGTCAAAGACCGAAGTCCACGCCAATGGCACAGCCCCCCAAAAAGAATTTCTGACACCCAGGGGCTCAGAGTTCCACACGTACAACTAAAAAACGGGTCGCCCGCACACATGCTATAAATACCTGGGGGTTTATCTTTTTACTTGCCACCAGGCAAAGGGCCTGTTTCACATGCTCAAGGCGGAGATCCAGAGTTATTTTGCCCGGCTCTCTCCCTTGCCTCTTACACTTAGTGAGAAGGTCCGACTGACGAACTCTCAGCTGGTCCCAGCACTCGCCTACCGCCTAATTACCCACTCTCTTTCCCCCAGCCAGCTCGAAAAGCTTCAGGCACTTATCTGGGCGGGGGTTGCGTCTCGCAGCATCACACGTCTAGCCTCCCTCAAAGACCGTTTCGCGGCTCGCCCAAAGGGAGGGTTGGGAATGAAGTTCCTACCGCACAGCGTCCACGTAGCCACAGTGAACTATGGACTTCGGGCCCTTTGCGGCCTTGCCCCAAAGTCAGTTGGCCCCCTGTACGTCCAGTCTTTACTTAGCTCGAACCAGAGGGCCTCGGACCCGGTGCAATACTCTTTTATGGACTCCATCCATGCCCTTGGCATATCTTTCCACAGCATAGGCCCGTGGAGACCCACTGCTATTCGGGATCTAACGCCTGGTACCCAGCTAACCGTTAGGTTCAAGTCAGGACAGGCCACAGGAAGAGTGACCGAGGCCTCCTCCAAATGGGCCAACGTCTCGTTCCACGACAGGGTCTACTCGGTGGATACCCACACGTCCTACACCATGCACATGCCATGCCACGCCGCCATGGATTACTCCCACCCCTCTCACTTCCAGCTAGTCCCTGAATTTTTGCGACCTCAGGAGACCATCCCCGAGCCCCCAGCGCCACCGCACAACGCACACGCACTAGGAATCAGCCGACACGGCCATCTCTTCGCTCTGCAGGCACAACACTACCTAGAGAAGAAGTCTCTCGACGGTTGGGGATGCCACGATGCCGCGGAGGCACTAACCAGGCCGCCGACTCCCGGCCTACAGCGGGTGTGGCTATATTCCGATGGCTCCTCCGGAGAATCCGGCCATGCGGCCGCCATCACGGCCTTTCTACCCGACGGTACAACCAGAGTCCTGTGCCTATCCTCACCGCATCCCTCTTCTCTGGGTTCGGAGTTCTGGGGGGCGGTAGCAGCCATTCGCTGGATCCACAGGGAACTTTCCCGATACGAAGTATGTTTGTTGATTGACAACGAACAGGTGGTGTCCACCCTCCAGAAATGCCAAGTCCGTAGGCCCAGCCCCTTCCAAGACGACACGTGGACCGTCGCCGTGCACAGCGCCCTACGTCTCATTACCAACCCCCTCCACATCATGTGGATTAAAGGTCACGCCAATTTTATTGGCAACGAAATCTGCGACCATTTTTCTGAATGGGCAGCTCACAGCCTGATTTTTACCCCGGACCTCCCCCCCCCCCCCCCACTGGGCTCAGTGGCGGTACACCACCTGCCTGTCCTCCACAAGTTTAAGGTACAGCAATTCCGCGGCCTATTGCCACGGCATTCCCATAGCAACATAGCGGTCGGCCCCAGCTTCAGCCTGTACAACAAAGCTTCCTGGTTTTCGTCCCTGTTTTCCAAACTGGCGTCCGGGTGCTACAATGTGCACGGGTACCAGTGGAGCAATATGCTCCACGACTACCACTGTTCCAGGTGCGGACAGCACCATCCTTTCGACCCTTTATCCTGCCTGGCCTTCTGCAAAGCGTTGGACCAGCACGTTCAGGCATACGTCTCTTCCTGGGGAACCCTGTTCAGCCCCATTGTCCTGCACTGGTGGCTCTCTGGACCCTCAAAAGCTGACCGCAGGAACTTCATGAGAACTCTGGTACCAAAGTCCCTATGGTCCTGCCTCTCCAAGCCGATCCAGGGCTCCACTCACGCCGAGCACAGAGCCATGCTTGGCCTAGCCCTGGAGGAGCGGGTAAAGCATCTGGACAAGGCTGTCCACCAAGCACATGATTGGCTGTGTTCGAATCCTCTCCCTTGGGACCCAATACTTCGGGCGCACCCC
Organism: Eutreptiella sp. 'Long Island Sound 2002'; assembly: GCA_964036045.1. Classification (NCBI taxonomy): domain Eukaryota; phylum Euglenozoa; class Euglenophyceae; order Eutreptiales; family Eutreptiaceae; genus Eutreptiella; species Eutreptiella sp. 'Long Island Sound 2002'. Next base: position 15,909 of record CAXIWF010001407.1, on the reverse strand, counting down.
TCTGACCCCCTCAACCCCTTCTCGGTCTCGCACGGTGCGTTCAGTACCTCCGTCCACATGCCCCCTCGGACCCGCCCCGTATACCAGCACCCCCCTGCTCTCCCTAAACACGCCTTAAAAAAACCGTCCAAGCCAGCGTCAGCCAAAGCACAACCAACCACACGCCGCGCGCCAAAAAATTCCAAACGCCCGTCCAGCCGCGCATCTGCACCACGCCCCCCCCCCCTCTCGGCCATTCCCCGCCCTCCTCAGCACTCACGCCCACGGCTACCACAAAAACGCCATCGATCACCACAAACCCACCAGGCCACAATCGTTTGGGCGCCCCTAAAGCGCGCCAAGACTGCTCTCCCCCTCCCACCCCCAAGCTCCAAGACACGCTACCGTCAAACACGCCTACCTCTCCCCTCAAGGCCCACCCTTACTAGGTGCCCAGGCCCGACTGCCCCAGCCCCACCCCACTCCAACGCCTCCCGGGACATCCGGAATTTTTTCCGTCCATCCAGCGATTCTCTGTCTCCTCCTCTCGACCCCTTCAGCCCTCCGCCCCTTCCGGAACCCCCCCCCTTCCCCACAGGGTAAATCAGCGTTCATCTAACCTAACCAACAGAGCAGCCGTGTACATATCTTTATATGTTGATGTAAATACTTTCATTGGGGGACGTCAGCCCCAGAACAAGTTGATGCGGTTAAGAACATTCAAAAACGGACCCAGCAACCGTTCTGCTGAGACCTGTACTCCCGGAACGAGAGCGGTGGGTTCCCGATCCTCCTTGGCTCTCTGTTCTTCTTGGGTCCCATCCGGCTCCATCTTGACCAATCCTGCCCATGGTCCTTCACGTTGTGCACCACAAACACGAAGAAGTGGGCCTCCTCGTGATCCTCCCGGGACCCGGTCCAGTGGTCTTGGCCACTTCCACTTCCATCCTCTGCGGACTTGGCCGTGTCCTCCTGGATCTCCCGATGATGGCGGTCTTCTCGGTGTCCTCGTTCTTCGCATTGAGCTTCAACTCCACCGTGATGTACTTCACGATCTCGTCCAGGCTCATGCGGGCGAAGATGACCTGCATCCTCAGCGGCTCCCCGCGCCTCCACTCCACGTTGTTGAGGCGCAGCAACCTTTGCCCCATGGAGTCTCCAAACACCTCCACGTAGACGGCGTTCTTCAGTCCCAACATCCGGTTGGGCTCGCCCAGGTTCCTCCTGAAGAACTCCATGATGCCCGCATGGGTATCCTCTGCCGCCATGATCCTCACCGCCACGCGCTTCTCCGCTCTCTTCTTCTCCTCGTCCCCCACTCTCCTCTTCCAGTTGCCGGGGAGGACGTCCTTCAGCAGGTGGCAGATCTCGCTGGCCTCGTTCCAGTCCTCCACCAGCTTGAGGCATCTGCGGTACTTCCGCAGATACCGGTTCCACTCCCGGACCTGCAACTCACCGCGGTCCAGCGGCAGTGGGATGGACCACAGGTCCTCCAGTGTCTGGTTCAGAGCATCCACCCGCTCCTCATCCTCCGACCACTGCATCCAGGCCTGCTCCGTACGGATCAGTCCTTCCCGGATCTGATCCCGCAGCTCCTCCTTCAGGTCCTGCGCCAGCCGGTGTGGGAATGTCCGGCATACCCACCTGTCCCGCGGCGCTCTCCGCATCTCGCCGACGACCTCCTCGGCGAAGTCCTCCCAATCCAGGATGAAGTCATCCAGGTTGGAGGGGTTGCCATCGTAGTAGGGGATTTTGATTCCCCTGAGGTCGTCAATCCTGATGGCGTCTCCGACGTCCCCAGCCACCACTCCACCGAGACGGATACCACCTGTTGCCGGGGGGTGTGAGTACACTCCCCGTACATCCCTCTCCTCCATGGAGTGCGGTCCAGTTGGGCCTGAACCCATGGGGTTTGGAATGCGGGAAGGACTTGCTCCATCGGCCGTCCATATCCCCGTATTGGGGTCCTGCGCCCACAGATTTCTGCCTGGGTGGCCTCGACCATGTCCGTCAGCGCTTCCCATGATTTGCCCTTGCATGGTCTGGCTCTGGATCTCCTCTTCCGCATAAACTGCATGGGTAGTCGTAGTTGGCGGTAGATCCTGGGCGGCGTGGGACATCTGTACCGTCAGGCTCCTCGGGTCCGTGGTTACGTGCCCTTCCCGCATGGACCCAGCCGGTGCCGTGTGTTCCCCGAGCATTGTGGATTTGCTGAACATGGGAACAAACGGCAGCACACCCGGGTCAACACGCGGAGGCGCGTAGGGTGCCTCTGCAGGGCCGCCCATGGGTTTATCCATGGCGCTCCTGAGGGTTTTAACCCGCTCCACCAGCTCTGCCGCGGCTGGCTTTGCCGGGAGCTCCGGACCCGAGGCGAGGGGCTGTAGCTCCTCTAGCCTTTTCAGGCGTCCCGACATGTCCTCCACCAGGTGGAGGAGGCTGTCCACCACTCGCTGCTGCTTCTCCAGGCCCAGCTCCAGATTCTCCTGGTACCGGTCCCGTTCCGCTCGCAGCTCCTCCATGTCTGTCTCCGCGGCCGACCGGTCATCCAGGATCCCGGCGACGTCCTCCTCTAGGCCGTCCTTCGCTTTGTCCAGGCGGTCGAGTCGATGCACGATAGCGTCCATCCCCATCATTGGGTACTTGCCAATGAGGAAGGACACGTGCTCGCAGTGGTACTCAGCGTGCCTTCCGCCTGATCCAGCGCATCCCGCGGTTCCCGGCGCCTCAGACTCATCGCCCATGGGCGTATCGCCTATGGCGTCCGTCTCTGGTCCCGTGTGCCGGGGCACAGGTGCCGTCCGGGCCCTGGCTGGCCTCTCCAAGCCCTCGGCGTCGTGCTTCAGGGCGGGCTCGGGGGCCGTATGCGCCCTGGTGATCGGCGTCTCCTCCAACTCCGAGGGTTGCTCATAGGCTGTCCGATAGCCCTCGGAGTGCCCCTCGGACTCCCACAGCCTGACCGGGCTAGGGTCCGTATCCATAGCCCCGGCGTCCCTTGCCGCGGACTTGGGTGACCCGCGATTCCGGTAGCGCCGGGCCCGTCCTCCACTGCTGCCTGAATGGCAGGCCTCCTCAGAGTCCTCCGCGGCGGAGCGGAGGTTGCATGCCTTTCGGCAGCGACGCTCACACATGGAGACCATGTCCTCCATGTCACGTCCTCCTCCTCCCGAATGTCGTACTTCTCTTCGGGCTTCAACTTCCGGAGTTCGCCATGCTCTTGAACGTCTCGGTTCTTCTATGGCTCCGATCTCCGGTGTGGTCTCCACCGAGTCCACAATACGCACCCGGGGCGTACTTGGGCAGGGCTCATAGGGGCCCAAGTTCCCGGGTCGGCGGTAGGTAGGGGCAGCAGGTAAGCCTCTGCTACCATAAAGAAGGTCCCTACCAGGACCGGCCCCCGCTGTGCCCCTTCCGCCTGTTACCCCTGCTGATTTACTCCGGATCAACGATTGCATTCCTCAATTTCCAGGGTCCAAAGTCCAAAAATATAGAAAAGGTAATCCTCCTTCAACCCTGAACAGCAACCAGATCCCACAAATGCAGCAATAACCCAATCCACAGGTAGGTAGGTAGGTATCTTCGGGAGCTCGGGATGCCTCCTTTGACATTGCAGGAAGAAGGTCTTACCAAGGGGACGTCCTGTCCCTCCCACTGCCCTATGTCAGGTGCCTCGTGAGCCGCTCCCGCATGTGCTTGGGAAGGCATTGTCGCGGCCACCCGGTCCATGTGTCCCAGGTGGGAGGGTGTCCCCACATGTGTCCATGGGTAGGGCCACATGCCCCCTCCTTTGGGCGGCAGCTCTGGGGGGCTGCCCAGCCGTGTGGAGTATCTCTCACCACGAGGGGTATTGCTCCCGCTTGTCTACGGTACGACCGCCTCACCCTTGTGGCTTGAGTTGCGGGGCCACTCTGCTTGGCAGGTGACCCCCTCCTGGACTGTGTACCGGCTCGCCTGTCACCGGTTGCTTCCATGGCTCCGGGTGACGTTTGCCATGGTCCTCGATGCATCCTGGCCGGGCTCGGACCAGTGGCTTTGGAGTACCGCTCCTGCCACTGGCCCGGTGGGTCGGCTGGGTCGCCCCAGTGCGTCCGACCCATGGGGTATTGGTTCTTTCCTGTCCCTCGGCTGCCCTACGTGTGTGCAGCGTCCTGGGCCGTTGGGCTCCTGTTCACCGGTGTGCCCGCGCGGTTTGCTGTGGTGCGTCTGCGGTGTCCTGGGCCAGCTGGCTCCTGTTCACCGGTGTGCCCGCTCGGTGTGTTGTGTTGCCTGTGCGGTGTCCTGGGCCCCTGGGCTCCTGTTTACCGGTGTGCGTGCTGTGTGCGGTGCGCGTGTGCCATGGGTGGATGTGTCCCTCTTCCTCCCCCCCTAATGTTCGTTTTTTTTTCTTTTTTTTTTTTTTCTGTTTTTTTTTTTTTTTGAAAAAAGAAAAAGAAAAAAAAAAAAGAGGAAACCAGAGGCGCGCGTACACTACAGGCACAGGCATGGGCAGCTGGTGCGGCGGTGCTATAGCGTTGTGTCCTCTGGCGTGTGTCGCCGGTGCTGTGGCGGCGGTCGCGCCCCAGGGGTGCGGCTCGCGTGTCCTGATGTACATGGGTATGGGTCAGGGTGGGTTTGGTTAGGTGTCTCTTTGCTTCTGGTGCTGGCTGGTTAGGCGGCTGTGTGGGCTGTGGCTGTGGGCTGTGTCTACGCATTTCCCTCTGCGGGCCTGGTTTGGAGTCAAGGGTTGACGGTTTCGGGATGTGGCTCGGGTTTGATTTGTGTTGGGGCTTCGGCCCGGTTAGGCTTGGGTCAGGGTGGGTTTGGTGAGGTGTTTCTTTGCTTCTGGTGCTGGCTGGTTAGGCGGCTGTGTGGGCTGTGGGTGTGGGCTGTGGTTGCGTTGTTCCCTCGGCGGGTTTGGTTAGGAGTCAAGGGTTAGCGGTTTCGGGGTGTGGCTCGGGTTTGATTTGTGCTTGTGTTCTGGCTCGGTTAGGCGGTTGCGCGGGGCCGGGCGTGTGGGTAGCGGCGTCCACGGAGTCGTGCGCCCGAGGCGGGTGTGGGGTGGTGCGTGCGGGCCGGCCGTTGGCCGGTGGCCTCACTGGGAGTCCCACACGGAGGGGTCGACGGGCGTGCCGGGGGCGTACGCAGCGTGCAGGTTGGGCAGCAGCGGGCGCACGTGCAGGGCGTCAGCGTGCCCGATGGGGACCTCACTGAGGACCGAGGGGTTGGCGGTAGGTAGTATGCGATGCCCGGGAGGGGTGGTGGCGGGGAGCGGGAGGATGTCCGCGGCCCGCGACGTGGGGGCGAACACGGCGTGGGTCGGGTGCGGCCCCGGGAGTGGTGCTGGGGGGAGCGGGACCACAGGACGGCGGTCTACTGTGAGGTGCCAAGTGCCGCGATGGTGGAGGAGCCGGACTAGGGCGATGCTGTGGCGCAGTGTGTGGGGCTGGGTGCTGGGCGGCGTGGGGACGTGCGGCGGGAGGGGGGGGGGGGGGCGGTGGCGTGGGAGGGGGCACGGCGGAGGAGTGACGTCAGTGACGTGTGTGTCGTGCTGAGGGTGGAGAGGAGCCCACGGTATCGGGCCCGGGTTCGGCGCCTTTGGGCGTAGTGGTGCTCGTTGTCGTGTGCGTTGGCTTCCTTCGGCGTCCGGTTTGTTTGGTGACTTCTGGGCGGGGCCTGGCGTGGCGCCCCGTGGTGGTGTTGTGCTGGATAACGGGGTTAGATGGCGGCGCCGCTGGCCGGGGGGTCAGGCGCGTCGTGTTGTGTGGCGCGCAGGGCTCCTGGGGTGTTGTGAGTGTCGCCGGTGTCGGTGCGCCGACGCTTGTGGGGTGGTGAGGGGGTGTGTGCGTGCGGGGCTGGGCTTTGGGTGATGTCCCACAGGCGGATGCCGTCTCGCCGCGCTTCCTGGAGGGTCCCCCGCAGGCGCCTGAGGACGTACGGGTGGTCCTGGGGCGCGGGGAGGTTGCGGGGGTGGACTCCCAGGGGGTGGAGCGCATCGGCCAGCATGGCTTCCCATGCGGCCTGCGGCATCCACCCCCCCGCCGGCTGGAGGCGGCAGTTGTCCACCGACCCCTTGCGGGGCCGATGGACCAGGCCCTCGAGGGAGGGCTCTCCCCGGGCCCACTTCCGCAGCTCCCAGAGCTGCGTGTGGGTCCAGCGCTGCCACCACTGTTCCTGGGCGGGCCTGCGGTCTTGGGCGGAGGAGTGGGCGTGGGTGGGTGTGATGGGGTCGTGGGGGCCGGCGGCGGTGGCGGGCCTGGGGGATTCCTCGTAGTCCTGTTCCGTGGGGGTGCATGGGGAGTGGGGGTGCACGCGGATGTGGACCCGCGGGTGTGCGCGTACGGTCTCCGCCTCGGGGTTGGGCGGGGATTCGCGGCGGCGGCGGTAGTGGGGCATGCGTTGCATGTGGGCTGTCATCGGGGGCCGGTAGGGGGGCGGGGGCGCTGCTGGTGGACCCTGGAGCGGTCCGTGGGCCTGGGGTGCAGGCTTTGGGAGGTGGTGGGACGAGGCGCGTCGCGCTTCGGCCGCGGCGCGCTCCGCCATGAAGGTGGTGGCGGTGGCGTCGGTGACGGTGGGGGGGCGCCGCGCTGGGCGCTGCTGCCTTCGGGCCTGGGACGGCTGGGGCCGGATGTCGTAGAGGACATCCTGGGGGGGCCGGGCCCGAGCTGCCGTCGTGGCGCTGGGTTTGGGCCTGGGCTTGGGCTTGGCTGCGGGCCGCCCTTTGGCGGCGGCCTTGGGCTTCGGCTGGGTCGTGGGCATGGGCTTCGCCGGGGCGTGGGCTTTGGCAGCGGTGGGGCTGCTCGCGGTGGGGGCGGGTTTGGAGGCCCGTTTGGGAGGTGTCCCCCGCGGCCTGGGGGGTGGAGTGCTGGATGAGGACGTGGTGGTGGTGGTGGTGGATGAGGTGGTCGTGGTGGTGGAGGTTGTGGAGTCGGAGGCGGAGGAGAGGGCCGCGGGAGACGGCGGAGGGTCCCGGGCCTCGGGGGCGGGCGTATGATGCTGGGTCCTGTAAGTAGCGAGAACGCGGGTGCAGGTTCGGGCATCGGGCGTGTGCGCGCGTTTTCCCTGGTGATCCGTGCGTGCTGGTGCTGGCGTGGCGGTGTTGTCTCGGCTGTGCGGGCACGTGGGTTACCCGGGGGGTGGCCATATCTGCTCCAGGACGCGGGGGTGTGTCTGCTGGAGGTAGTCGAGGGTCTCGAAGAAGCATCGCTGGATGCTGGGCATGTCCTCCTCTGTGAGGTGGGGGTAGTTTTGGGTGGGGGTGTGGGGGCCCGGCCATAGCAGCGCCATGAGGCGGGCTGCCACCATGTACGGGCATAGTTGTGGGGTGGTGGGGCGTGGGGGGTAGGGTCCCCCGCGGTTTGGGGGGGCTTCCATCTGCTGGGGGCGCAGCGTGACCACCCACACCCATCGGTCCGCGGGGATCCCCCAGGTCCGTTGGGTCCACTTGGCGAGGCAATACATCGCCCTACCAAGGCCCTGGTAGCCGCTGCGGATGGAGAGCAGCGCGTCCAGGGATTCGGGTTCCCACGTGCCCCAGATGTGGGGGTCGTCCGGGTTGCCCCCCCTGGCGTACGTGTCGGGGCCTGGGTCGTGTGTGGGGGGGGTGTAGTCGGCGGGGAGGAGGGAGTCGGTGCCGTGTACCACCCAGTGGTCTGTGGGTGCGTCGTAGGTGGTGGTGGAGAGGGTGTAGTGCAGATTGTACATGAGGGTCATGTACGTGGAGGGGGCTGGCTGCTGCTCGTCGGGGGTGGGGATGTCCCCCGGGACGTGGTGCCGGAAGTTGCTTAGGGACGCCATCCGGGCCACCCATGTTTCCCGCTCCCACTCTTTGGTGCTGTTGGGGGTGGCGTCGGGTGGGGGGTGGGCCATGTTGGGCTCGCGGTAGCGGGTGCGGCCCTGGGTGCTGTCCCGCTCTGGCACGGGGTGTCCGACCAGGTGTCGCCCCCAGTCGATGGGGGGTACCCAGATCCGGCTCCCCGTGGGGGGCGGGCTCTCGCCGTCTGGGGTGGCGCGTGGGGGGCGCTCGTGTCGGGCGACCTGGAGGAAGGCGTCGAAGAGGAAGTCTCTGACGCCTTCCCCCAGGGTGGCCGCCTGGACCAGGGTGGCCGCCTGGATGGGGGTGCTGGTGCCGGAGGTGCGGAGGTACAGCACGACGTCCTGTTCCCCGACCCCCCGGAGGTGCTGCCGTACCGCTGCGGGGTTGTGCAGGGCGTAGGGTTCGGCCGGTGCGGCGACTGGTGGTGCGGGGTGTGATGGGGGGGGTGGTGTGGGTTGGGGGGGGTGGTCATCGTTGTCGCGCGTGGGGTCCGGTGATGGGGTCTCTTGTGGCGGTCGCGGGAGGGGGGATTCGCGGTGGCATGTGTCGGCGGGGGCATCGACATTGATTGGCTGGTGCTGGCTGCCGCGTGTTGTGTCCGTGGCCTGGTCTCGGGAGGGGGGCGGGGGGGGGGTGGTGTGGGGGTGGCGCTGTTGGTGGTGGGGGGGGCGGGGGTGGGTGTTGTGCTGGCTGGGGGTCTGGGCGTCCCTGTGGGTCGTGTGGGTGTTGCGTGTGTGCGCCGTGTGGCCCTTGCGGTTCCTGACTGGTTGTGGTGCCGGGGGGTGGGTGGGAGGCGGCCGCATGAGCGTCCGGGTGGGGCTGTGGTCCGTATGTAATGGGTGGCTGCCGGTGGATGGTGCTCGCTGGTATTGGGTGTGGGTGGGGGGGCTGCTGGTGGTGGTGGGGTGGGGGGGGCGGGGGTGGGTGTTGTGCCGGTTGGGGGTCCGGGCGTCCCTGTGGGTCGTGTGGGTGTTGCGTGTGTGCGCCGTGTGGCCCTTGCGGTTCTTGACTGGTCGCGGTGCCGGGGTGCGGGTGGGAGGCGACCGCATGAGCCCCCGGGTGGGGCTGTGGTCCGTATGTGATGGGTGGCTGCCGGTGGATGGTGCTCGCTGGTATGGGGTGTGGGTGGGGGGGCTGTTGGTGGTGGTGGGGCGCCCCTACTCGGTCCTGGTGTTGCCCGTGTGCGTGCGCGGCTCCTCGCGGGTCCATGGGGGTGTACCGTGGCTCGTATGTCGTGGGCCCGTGTAGCGGGGGCGGCGGGTGGTGCTGGACCGCGTGGTGGTGGTGTGGAGGGTGTGTCGGTTGTGTGTGGTACCCCGGCGTTGGTGGGTGTTGTGGCAGGGGCTGGTGGTGGTGGTACACGTGATGGTGTGGTGCGGTGATGTGCGCTATGTGGGGTGGGTGGTTCGCGGGGCCTGGTTGTGCTGGGGCGTGGTGGGGATGTAGTTGGTGGGGGCCGCTGTAGCTTGGGGGCATTAGGGGGTAGGGGTTGGGAGGGACGGGGGCGCGGTGGTGGTGTTGGTGGTGCCATGTCCCCTGGCTCTGCGCGTACGGTGGTTCTGGCATGGTGTGGACGTGTGTGGGCGGTGGTGGCTGACTGGGCTGCAGGGTTTGGGTGCTGCGGTACGGTGGTGGTGGTGGGCGTTGGTGGTGGTGGTGTTGTTGGTGTGCCCCGGGGGTCTGGGCGTGGGGCGGTGCGGTGTGGCTGGACCCGGGCCTTGGTCGGGGCGTCGCGCCCTGCTGGCGGGCGCGTTGGCGGGCCCCCTGGTGCCGGTGCCCCTTGGTCTTCTTGGCCTGGTGGGTGTCGGGGGCGGGTGAACCCCCCTGTCCCCGTGGGGGCGACGGGGAGCGGGCGCGCCAGCGGTGTGCCTCTTGGAGGCTCGTCTTGAGGCCTCTGACGTAGGCCTCCTGGTCCGTGAGGCTCATCCGCGTGGCGGTGGCCTCGTCGGGGGCGGCCAGGTGGGCGTCCCGGGGACTGCGCCAGCCATCCGGCGTGCTGTGCGATGGTGTGGGTTGGGTTCCAGTCTGTGAGGGTGTCCAGTCCCCTGTACAGGGGGCACGCCTTGAAGTGGTCCCATGTTTCTTCTTCCGCGTGGCTGCAGATGCATTTGGTGTGTCCTGCGGGGACGTGGATCGAGCGGCGCGTATACCATCGGTGGTATCGGGTGAGGAGGGGAAGTTGTTCGAGGGCGAGTTGGAGTCGGGGCTTTTGTAGGTGTGCTGGGAGGCTATCCGGGCGCAGGGCGGAGTAGTAGAGGGGGGTGTGGACGGAGTTTTCGAGGCGTCGGAGGAGTTCGGTGTTTGCTCAGTGGCCCAGTGTGGCGGCGAGTTGCTGGATGGGTGTGGGGTAGTGGTACTGCTTGTCTCGATCCGTGTACGGCGTGTCCTCGGGCATCCATTGGGGGGGCTGTGCGGCCAGGGGTATCGGGGGCAGGTGCTGCAGGTGGCTGTGGTGTGGGGTGTGCAGTCGCACGCGTTCGAGCCCTGGGGTGTGGTTGGTGTTCTGGTGTTTGGCCTGCGTGTCTGCGCGTCCATTGCCGTATGCGTAGCGGTGCGACTCCTGCTTGACGATGTGTAGGGCGTCCTGGGGGTGCATGCCCTTGCAGGCCATCCATAGTCCCAACGCTTGTGTGGTGAGGCCGGAATCGAGTGCTTTGTGGAGGGGTAGGTCCGCAAGGCGCCTGGTGAGGTGGATGTCGACCGTGGCGTCCACGACTACCCAGATGTTGCGGGGCCGGACCGTCGTGGGTGGCGGTGTGGCGGTGACGGCGTCTGCCATGGTGCGCAGTTCGCCGCCGGAGGACGCCCCAAAGATGGTGGTCCCGGTGTGGTGTTCCACGTGGAGGCCGTCCGCGTGCCGGGTGATGCGCACGGAGGCGCAACCGACCGTGGGGGTGCGTTGCTGGGTGCCGGATGCGTCAGTGAAGTAGATGATGTCGCTGTTTGCTCGGTATGGGTAGGCGGGCGATTGCTGTGGGGTGATAGACGTAGATGGGGTTCCCCTGGGTGGTTCTGGCGGTGATTTGCGTGGGTTGCAGTAGTGGCGCTGCATAGACGCCTATTCCCTGGGTGATGATGGCCTGGGCTCGTGGGGTGAGGCGGAGGAGGCCCCTGTCTGGGCGTCCCTGGGTGATATACGCGTACATCAGGTGGAAGAGGTATCCCGTATTGGGGTGGAACTTCTGGCACGTGATGGTCTGTCGCCGCTCCGCGTCGTCTTTGTCGCCGCGGAGGGTGGGGCATTTGTGCTGTAGGGGGCGCATGGGTGCCTCCTGAGGTCCTGCGCGGTGTGGGTCGCAGCGGTCGTACTCCATGGCTACGCTGTCCGGGTCTGCCCGCTCGTTGGTGAACGTCCATGTCGCCGTGGGTGTTCGGGTCCAGGCTACGTGCGCCGGGTGGTCTGGGGGTACCGTGTGAAACCAGGGGGAGAGCCATGCCTGCTGGTCGGCGGTGGCGGCGGCGGTGGGGGTGTGGTAGTGGGTGGAGATGAGGTGCAGCAGGGGCCACGGAGTGTCGAGGGCTGCCGGGCCGCAGTGCCAGCACGTGCGTGGTATGCCCTGGTCACTGTGTCTGATTGGTGGTACATCGGTCTCCGGTGCATTGTGTTTGGGGATGGACCAGGGGGCATGGTGTCGCTGGACGGTGCGGGTAACATGTTTGTGGCCGTTTGGTGCTAGTAGCAGGATGGTTGGTGGTGTCCAGCCTTCGGCTGACGGGGTGGGCTCCCCCTGCGTCGTGCCGCCGTCGTTGGGGGTCTCGTGTTCGCTCAGGCGGGGCCGGGGATGCTGGCGCTGGAAGGCTGTGTACGCCGTGTCGATGTCCTTGGGCCCCGGCATGTCGCGCCCTGCCTTCGTAGCACATGCGCGGAGGTACGCTTGGAAGACGTGGCGTGCCGGCCATTGTGGGTCGGAAAGGAACGGGGCGTGGTGGGCGTCGCATTGGGCCATGATCTGCATCTGTGTTGGGGTGATATACACTATGGTGATGGTGGCCCCTACGAGGCGCAGGGTGTCCACCTCGCCTGCCGGGTGTCGGTGGATGTCGGTGTGTGTGGCCACGAGTGGCCCCTGTTGATCGCAGTGGTGGTTTGTCAGGATGGCGTGTGTGTGGTGCGGTAGGAGGAGTTGTAGCTGGGCCCAGATGCCAGTGCCCACGGGGGTGGAGACGCCGTGTTGTGCCAGTATCCACCGGGGGCAGGTGTTGCGGGCCATTTGCGCTTCTTTTATGCGTATGGCCGCCGCCTCGCGAACTTCTGGTTGGTGGTTGTGTGTTACCCTGTGTAGGAGGTGTGCTGCGTGTTTGGCATAGGCCATGTCGACCAGGGCGCCCGTATTGTCTCCGTAGTAGCGCCAGTGGGCCATCATGGCCTCCTTGGGGAAAGACGTGGGCCAGCCTCCGTGTTGCGCCCATGCCTTCGTCACTTGTTGTCGAGCGTGGCGTAGTGCGTCTTGGGGGCGCGGGAGGTGCAGGGCTTGAAACCCGATGGCCGCGTTGAGCACTGCTTCCATGAAGTACGCCAGGCCCTGCGTAGACAGGAGGTCCCCCCTGGCAATTTGGGTTAGCCCGGCGAGGCGCTCTTCTAGCTTGCTTGGGAGTGTGATGTGGTGGTGCTGCGTGGCCTGTGTGACTCCCAGGTGGACTGTGGTGTCTTCTAGGTGTAGAGGTTCGCCTTTCCGGATGTGGGGGGTGGGGGTCTTGGCGTCGGCCAGCCCGACCGATTTGCGGGGGTGCACTAGGAGCTGGTGGGCGTCCAGGTAGGTTGTGGTGAGTTGGAGAATGGCGGACGCTTGTTCGGTGGTCGTTGGTAGCCCTGCGTTCTCAGGGTCGCGGTGGCGGGTGGCCGTAGTGAGGAGGTTGTCATCTGCGAAGTTGATGAGGGGGGACCGTAGCGGGTATGGGGCGTACCCCGGGTATACCCGTGCTAGCTCGAATGCCAGTGGCAGGGTGACGAGGAGGTAGAGGAAGGGGCCTTCGGCGCCTCCCTGGGGGACCCCGCTGTCTGTGCAGGTCCAGGGGGTGAGGCCCGCGGCCGTGATGACGGCGTAGAGTCGGGTTTGGATGTACCCGGTCATGAAGGATAGGAATGGGAGGCCCATGGCATCCCATACCTCCGTGAGGAGCCGGTGTGGGGCGTGGGGGAACGCGCCTTGGACATCGAGGGAGGCGATGATCATCTCGTAGGGGTTCATGTCCAGTGCGGTGTCCTGGAGGAAGATGGCCTCGTAGGGGGACCTGCCGGCCATGGCCCCCCACATGCTGGCGGGCACGTGGGCGAAGACCGCTGGCGCGATGCGGCCTAGGATGAGCGTCCACACCAGCTTGACCTCGGTGGTGGCGCATACTATGGGCCGCCAGTTCCCCGCCTGCGCCCAGTCCCCCTTTTTGTAGAGGGGGTGGACCAGGTTGGCCCACTCAGGGGGGATGGGCGTGGCGCCCGTGACGATGTCCCACAGGCGGGCTGCCAGGCGGCGTTTGATGGGCAGGGTGAGACGTTGGTACGCTTCGGCCGGCAAACCGTCGACGCCGGGCACGACCCCCTTCTTCAGGCGGTCCAGGGCGCGCTGCAGTTCTGAGATGCTGAAGGGGTCGTGTTCGATGGCGCGCCGCTGTTCCCGGTTGAAGACCCTGGGCACATGCTCGCGGATGGTGTTTCTGGTGTGGGGGTCGAGCTCGGGGAGGGCGTCCCCGTGTTGTGCCTGGAAGCTGTCCAGGACTGCCTGGAGGACGGCGTCGGGGTCATTGGTGAGGCCTCCTTCGGGGGTGCGGACCGCGTGGATGGTACGGCGCCCCGTGTCCTCCAAGATGCGGCTGACGTACCGTAAGGACTTGTACGGCGTGTCGTTTCTGCCGTATCTTTCGCGTTCCTGGGCTGCTGCCGCTATGCGGTGGGCGTGCCATTCCTGGAGTTGGTGGCAGCGGGTGGTGAGGAGCGCACGGAGGTGGGCGTCCCGGTCTCGTGCCTCCGGTGTGCTGGGGCGTAGCAGGGTGGCGAGTTCCCCTTTCGTGGTTCAGATGTCATGGACGAGTTGCTGGAGGGTGAGGTCTGGTGGTGCTCCCGTGTGGTTGGTGTCACGCTCCATGCCGCATGCTTGTGCCGCCCGGCGCATGGCGGTGGTGAGTGTCGGTGCACCCGAGCGGCGTAGGATGGCGTGTAGGGCCCTGTTATACCTGTGCCAGGCGCCGTGGTCGTCCTCGGCCGGGAACTGCAGTGTGGGTGGGAGGGTGTCGTCTGGCAGGGTGGCCGCGGGTGGGGGTAGGTCGGGGATGATGAGGTCGATGTAGAGGGGCCGGTGGCCCGTGCCTGTGGGCGGGAGGTCCCCGTAGGCTGCTTCGTGGACGCACACCGTGGTTGGGTCCCCGTAGCACGTGTCGATGCGGGATGGGTGGGTGCCGGCTTGGTGGGGGTAATGGGAGGGTGTGCCGGTGAGCCCTGCCGTGAGGTCGGTGAGGCCCAGTTGGTGCATGGCGTCCCGGACAGCTATGTCGGTGGCTGTGGGTGGGCCGGTGCGGTCGTCGTCGGTGGGAGCGGCGTTTAGGTCGCCTATGATGATGGTGGGTGCCAGGAGGGAGAGTCGGCGGTACGCCAGGCTCAGGGTGTCCAGGAAGTCCTTGGTCTCCTCCCCGAACGGGACGTGCGTGAGCAGCACGTTTAGCTGCCATCCGGGCCCCACGCACTCGTACGCCCCGAGGCGACCATCCACTCCGAGGTCGGGGTGGGCATGTACCGTGACCGATGTCTTGTGGTAGAGGGGTACCCCCCGTTCCCAGTGGGCGTGATATTTGTTCCCCTCTGGGTCCAGGATTGGTGCTGGTTCGGGTTGGTCCGCTTTGCGGAGGGCTTGCTCCAGGAACCCCAGGAGGTCTGCGCCTTGGGGGTGCGGCCCGGGCATGGCTTGCAGTGTGGCGGCCTTGGTGGGGTCGTAGGTGACCGCGGGCTCGTTGAGGATGTTGATGCGGGCGTGGGCTTCCGCAGGCGTCGGCTTCTGGGGACCGGTAGTTGGGGGGGCGGGCCGTGTCCGGCCCTGGCCCCGTCAGGCGTTGAGGAGGTCGATGACGCCCTGAGCTGCGGGTGCCCTGCGGTTCCGCTTCTGGGGTTGGGGTAGGGCCCATGCATTGTGGACTTCGCCCGTGTACTCGGTGCCGGTGAGGTGCTCCGTGTCGGGGGTGCACAGCTGCACGGGGACCATCTCACGACCGGCTTGGTCTCGCCAGAGTTCGATGGTGCGCCCCAGCTTCTTGTCGTTGGAGGTGGCCGGGTCCCACTTGACGTGGATCTTGAACCCCTGGTGGTCCCCGGTGACGCGGTACCGGTGCTTGACCTCCCCTGCGGCCCATATCCACTTGGAGAGGCCCGCGGCCGTGAAGTACTCGAAGGGCAGCTGCACCCGGGTGTTGATGGTGTATTCGGGATACAGGGCAGCGGCTTCCTCTTTGGTCCAGCTCTTCGGCTTGGCCCTTGGCTTTGGCGCGGGTTTGGCCTGTGTGGAGGCCTTGCGCTTCTGCGCACCTTGGCGGCGCCGGGCAGCGGGTTGTCCCCGTTGGGGAGGTGCGCCCTGGGGCCGCTGTACGGGTGCGTGGCCCGGTGCAAACACGGGGTGTTCGCGGGCGGCTGGGACGTCGGGCTTGGACGTGGGGACGGGGTCCGCCAGCTGGAACACTTGCTTGGTCATGAGGCCAAGCACTTCCTCGGCCTCCTGCAGGGCGTCGGGCGGGTCCGTGGGCCAGGTGAGGAGCCGGTGCCCGGTGCCTGCCCCGTGGCGGCGCATGTGGGCCGTGTAGCGGGTGGCGTGGCGTGTCCACGCTGGGGTGCGTTCCGGGGGGAGGGGGCCTTCTGGCGCCCCCTGCGCCCAGTAGAGGGCGTAGTGCAGCGCTTCCCAGGCTGTCTCTGGGGCGTGGGGGATGCGTGCGGCGAGTCGCAAGCGGTCTCCTCCGCGTGGTGGGGGCGGGACTTCGCCGTCGGGGGCGTGTGCCGTTGCCCGTCTGACCTTGCCGTGGTCGTCCCATTCCACCGTCCACCAGGTGTCCCGGTGTTTGAGGATGTGGACCTCCGTGGTGGCCGGGGGGGCGTCCATGGCGTCCCAGCTGACGAGCTGGATGGGGCGGACCGCAGGGTGGGTCTTCGGGGGTGCTCGCATGTT
>CAXIWF010001406.1:0-47033 GCA_964036045.1 Eutreptiella sp. 'Long Island Sound 2002' | reverse complement strand
CTGTTTCCGCAACTGCCGGAAACTGCAGGCGAACGTCACCGACGAAGCCACCGCCGGCGAGAGCACCTATCGCGATGACCTGCCGGAGATCGTCCACGACATCGAGTCGCGCGGCGTCGCAGAGGAGTCCGACGGCGCGCTGATCGTCCGGATCGAAGACCTCACCGGCATCAAGGAACCGTGCCTGATCCGCAAGAGCGACGGCGGGTACTTGTACGCCACGACCGACCTCGCGGCGATCCGCCGGCGGGTGCGCAAGCTCGGCGCCGATCGCGTGATCTACGCCGTGGACTCGCGCCAGGGCCTGCACTTCAAGCAGGTGTTCGCTGCGGCGAAGAAGGCCGGGTACACCAAACTCATCCGGGGCGAGGGCGAGGCAGAACTGTTCCACGCCGCGTTCGGCACGGTGCTCGGCGAGGACAACCGGCCCTTCAAGACGCGCTCGGGCGAGAACGTGCGCCTGAGCGACCTGCTCGACGAGGCCATCGCCCGCGCCGAGAAGGCCGTCGCCGAGAAGAACCCGGACCTGCCGGAAGACGAGCGCCACGAGGTGGCAAGGGCCGTCGGCATCGGCGCGATCAAGTACGCGGATCTGTCCAGCGACCGGATCAAGGACTACGTGTTCAGTTTCGATCGCATGCTGACCTTCGAGGGCAACACCGGTCCGTACCTGCAGTACGCGCAGGTCCGCGTCCGCTCGATCCTGCGCAAGGCCGAGAAGGAGCACAGCATCCGCGAAGCGCACATCTCCGAGGCCCCGCTCGTCATCGAGCAGCCCGAAGAGAAGGCGCTCGCGCTCGAACTGCTCAAGTACCCGAGCGTCGTGCGCTCCGCCGCGGACACCTGCGAACCCCACCGCCTCTGCGGCTACCTGTTCGACCTCGCGACCTCGTTCAGTTCATTCTTCACCGCCTGCCCGGTGCTCAAGGCCGACTCCGACGAACTCCGTCTCTCGCGACTGCGCCTGGCGAGCCTGACCGGACGCGTGCTGCGCGACGGCCTGAACTGCCTGGGCATCGCGGCCCCGGAACGGATGTAGAGCGCGCTGCGTGTGCGGCGGCTCGGGTTTGAAACAGCCACCCAAGGATCCAACGCATGACGCAGACCGCTGACACCGAAGCGATCACGAGCCTCGTCCGCGATTACATCAACGCCGCCCGGACCGCCGACGAGGCGCTGATGCGGACCGTGTTCCACGCTGACTCCACGATCTGCGGCTACGTCGGTCCCGACCTGTTTTCGGCTCCGATCGAGGAGTTCCACGAGTGGAACCGCGGCAACGGACCCGCGCCCGATGTGCGCGAAGAGATCGCGTCCATCGATGTCACCGGGACCGTCGCGAGCGTGCGAATCGAGCTCGAGAACTGGACCGGCCATCGATTCACGGACTTCTTCAACCTGCTGAAGATCGATGGCAAGTGGTGGGTGATGAACAAGATCTTCCACATGCACGGGTAGTCGAATCCGGGGCTCGCCGAGGGTTTTTCTCGGTCCGCTCGACCCGCACGCGATTCTCCGTATGCTTGATGGACCCGAGGAGAGGAGAATCCCCATGCGCTATCCCGCCCTGCTGTCCGCCGCCGCCCTTTCGATCGCCGCCGGTACGACGCTCGCCGACCCCGTTTCCGTCACGTTCGAGGTCGACAGCGAGGTCTCGGTGACCACGCTCGAGATCTGCGAGACGATTACCGGCTCCTGCGATTCCGATACATCCCCGATCACGGGCGCCGTCGTGCTCCTGCTCGAACCGGGCATCGACCCGACCGAAGCGGCGATCTTCGACTTCAACTTCGCGCTCACCGAGACGCTGAACCTGAGCTACAACCTTGGCTTCGGGCAAACCCTCACGATCACCGGCGCGGACCTCGCGACGCAGTACGCGCTGGACGGGCCGACGGCTCCGGAACCGGTCGGCCCGGCCGGAGAGTTGTTCTTTCCCGCCGTCCCGATCGTGAACGCCGGCACGCTGAGCTACAACTCCTCGCCCTTCCTCTGCGCGATCCTGCAGTCTCAGAACATCCCGTGCAGCGAGACGATCGACCTCGCCACAGCCGGCGTGGTCGCGGCCCCCATCGTCGCAACGCTCACGCGCGACGGCGACTTCTACATTCTCGACTTCGACATCACGGTCACGTTCAACGGCGACGATCTCCCGGACGCCCCACCGATCAACGGCACGATCACAACCTCGATCCAGGCGATCGCCCCGGTCCCAGCGCCCGAGTGTCCGGCCGACGTCGACGATTCCGGCACCGTCGACCTCGCCGACCTGAACCTCGTCCTCGGCAACTTCGGTCAGTCGACCTCCGACGGCGACACCAACGGCGACGGCGAAGTGGATCTCGCCGACCTGAACGCTGTGCTCGGAGCGTTCGGCACCACCTGCGAATAAGACGACCGACCCTTACGGGTTCACCCCGATACCGCATCGAACGCGAGATTTCTCACCGGAATCTCGCGTTTTCTCGTGCGCGCCCGGATCGGATGTCGCCCTACTGTCGGAGACCTCCTTCAGAGAGTGGGAGATCCGTCGCAGCACCGACACGGGACTTCGCCATGCCACGATTCAAAAACACTGTTTCCAGCCTCACCAGGCCGGTTCTTGCCCTCGCCGTCGGTTTCGCCGTGGTGTGTGCACCGCAACCCGCGGAGGCCGCCGACATCCCAGTCGAGAGCGAAGCCGACTATCAGCTGATGCTCGATGCGATCCGCGCTGCCGAGTACACGCGCCAGAACTATCTCGAGGACCAGCCAAACCCCCGCGCCGTCGCGGCGATCGCCGGCCTGTGGGCCTTCTCCGAGGCAAATCCGCTGGCAACGCCCGAACAGTTTGGGGCCTTCGTTGTGTCCTACGACGCCGCCCTCGCCGCGGCGGTTCCGGGCGATGACCGCCTCGCGAAGACTGGTTCGGTCCTCAGCGCGCTGATCTCGACCCGGATCGACTCCGCGGGTTCCCTCGCCGGCACCGATACCCGCGTCGGTCGACGGGCCATTGAACTGCTCGGCATCGACCTGCCGGGCCTCGACGGGTACCAGGAGTCGCGGATCCGTATGACGCGCTACGACCTCGCCTCGGTGCAGGCGTGGATCAACCGTGCCGAAACCGCCGATGCGCTCACCGCCGTGCTCGCCGGCGTAAACCCGTCCGGCCTTCGCGTCGATGGTCTCTCGCAGGCCGGCATCGACTACCTGACGAACCTCGGGCTCTCGCCGATGTTCGGCTCCGTCGATCCGACGCAGGTCGAGGTCAACGCCGGGCTCGAGGGCCTGCCGGACTACCAGGGGTTCCTTGAGATCCGCGATGTCGAGGGCGCACACATCGGCCTCGAGAGCGAGGTGTTCATGTGCCTCGATGCCATCGAGGCGGAGTCTGCGCTCGCGCTCGATGCCATCGGCGTCGCCGAGATTCAGTCGAATCTCGCGCTCAACTCTGTTCAGTTGTTCGCGGCGGCGAACGATCCGGATGACCCCGACCACGACGCGGCGCTCGCCCAGCTCGAAGCGCGGCGACAGGCCGTGATCGACGGCATCCGCGCGACCTCCGACGACCGCGCCGCCATCTTCGCGCGCACGCTCATCCTCCAGCAGTCCAGCTACCCCGGCGTGGAGGCCGTGGCCGATGTCACCCGCTCGTTCGCGGGCCTGCAGATCCAGGCGAACAACGGCCTGGTGGTCGCTCAGCACTCGCTCGAAATCGTCGGATCGCTCGCCGGGCTCGGAGCCGCGTACGCCACTGGCAACGTCTTCGCCGGAGTGTCGTCCACCGCGTCGCTCGTCAGCGGTGTCATCAACCTCGCCGGCGCGCTCGACTCGGACGGGGAGAGCGGCGAGGAGCAGGTGTATGACGATATGGTCGCGCTGCGCATGCAGGTCGAGGACCTGCGCGTGCAGATGAACGCGCGGTTCGACCTCGTGGATCAGAAGCTCGACACGATCTTCGAGACGATGATCGGCGGCTTCGGCGCGCTCGGTGACCAGATCGGAGACCTGCAGGACGATGTAGACGACATCGCGGCGAACATCGCCGAAGCACGCACGACGCTCGATCGCATCGAAGCCGCGCTGTTCGGTTTCGCGGAAGATGCCCTGCTGCTCCCGCTCTCGCTGCAGGCCGATCTCGTGCTCGACTACCGCAACGACGCCGGCGTGGACCTCTTCTACCAGAACGAAACGCCGAACTTCGTGGACAGCGCGAGCTTCTTCTACACCTACGCGACGACCACTTCGAAATCGACCGTGTTCGCAGGGCCGACGACGCAGCAGCTGACGCTCCACAACGCCGAGTCCACGCTCAGCGCGCAGCCGATCGCACGCTCGCTGAACGATCTGCGACGCATCCCTGTCGGATTGTTCACGACAGACGGTTCTCCGGTGGTCGGTCCGATCACGACCGCGCGCGTGGGAGCCCCCGCGCCGTGGTCCCAGGCCGCGGCCTCGTACATGCAGCTCGCGCAGGAGAGCCCGTGGTACTTCGCGTTCATGCTGCAGTCGCAGCTCACCGAGCGCGGCGGCGACGCCGAGATCGACGACATCATCGCCGACGGCCAGCGCATCCTGACGCTCGCCAACGCGACACGCGATCGCGCCGACCTGTTCAACGCCCTGCTCCAACGGGCGCTCGACCGGATGCCGGTGATCCAGAACCGGATGACCGAGATCACCGACTCCGTTCTTCTGGACGAGGGCTTCCTCGAAGGGTCGGTCCGCATCGACCCCTGGGGACCGCTCGGTCAGACGGCGTCGCCGCTCGTCGATCGCACGCCGGCGGTGCTGTTCCCCAGTTTCTTTGGGTCATTGTTCACCGCGAACTGGGCGCACCGAGGATACGAGATCACGATCAGCGACAACCGTCTCGATGAGTCCGCCACGGTCTCACGCGCGGCACTCGCGGAGCGAAACGCGCTCGCGTGGTTGCTCGATCGGCCGAACAATCTGGAGCAGGCGACCGGTTGGTTTGATCAGTTCGGCAACATCTCGGAGGAGGACGAGTTCGATGTGGAGATCTACAAGAGCTACCAGAACACCATCTATCGGAGCACCCGGACGTTCCGACTCGTCGCGGAGATCCGCGACCCGTGGTCCAACCAGTGGGGAGCGCCCCCGTCCGAATCGCCGGGCGGAGTCCCGCTTGAAATCGTCTCGGGCGGAGGGTACTCGGAACTCATGGGAGAAGCCTGGGGGCAGTTCGGGGACGCCCTCCAGAACGGAGACCTGACCGATGACATCTACGAAGCCGGATTCGTCACGCTGCGAGAGCAGTTCGGGTTCCCGGTTCCGCAGGAATACGACGCCGAAGCCCGCCTTCGTGTCCTTTCGGATACCTCAAGCTTCACCGACTCGCAGGGCGACGACTACTTCGCCTTCCAGACCCAGTACCTCACCGAGCAGTACGAACTCGTTCGCAGCGGAGTCCGAGCGGCGCTCGTGAACGAACTGGCCGGTTCGGGCACCGTGCTCGCATCCGAGGGGAGCATCCTCAACAACACCAGCGCCCTGCTCGACGCGTACCTCACCCTCGGCATGGCCGATGCCATGACGCAGAGCGAACTGCTCCGCTCCGCGAGCGAGGACGGTCTGGGCTTCCGCTTCGAGGATCTCGTGGCCGTGACCCTCGCCGCCGCACAGCGCGACACCGGCGAGCTCGGCGGCGCCCCGATCGTGGACCTGCCGACGCTCGAGCCGTACATGACGCAGCGCATCCTCGGACTGAGCAGCGAGATCGATGAAGCGCTCGGCACCGACGCCCCGTCGTTCCCCTACGTCGAGTTCGTGCTCGCCGAACTGCGCGACCTGCGCGACAACGCCTTCCGCCTCGCCATCGACGACACCTACCTCACCGCCGGCGCGCTCTCCGTGGACGGTGCATCGGGCCTCATGGCCAACGATGTCGGCCAGCCCGGCCGGATCAACAACCAGGAACTCGCGGTCGATCCCGAGTTCTTCTCCCTGCCCGAGCACATCGCGCCCGCCAACGGCACGCTCACCGTGTTCGACGACGGCTCGTTCAACTACACGCCCGACCCCGGCTTCACCGGCACCGACTCGTTCACCTACCGCCTCATCGCGCGGGTGGACGACTCGGCGAACCCCATCGGCGACCCGAACGTGCGTAGCAACCCGGCCACGGTGGTGATCTACGTCGGCAGCGGCAACTGCCCGCCCGACGTCTCCGGCGACGGCACCATCGACCTCGCGGACCTGAACATCGTCCTCGGCAACTTCGGCCAGACCACCTCAGACGGCGACACCAACGGCGACGGCGAAGTTGATCTCGCGGACCTGAACGCCGTGCTCGGGGCGTTCGGGCAGGCCTGTCCGTGAATCCGTCAACCTGATCCATCATCAAAACGACAACCGCCCGGCACGAGTCCGGGCGGTTTTTCTTTGTTCGGTGATGTCGGAGTCGATCAGGCGTCTTCGGCCTTGGCGATCTGCCACTCTTCGAGTTCGATTGGGGCCTGGCGCCCGAAGATCGTGACGAGGACGCGGACCAGTCCCTTTTCGGGGATGAGCTCGTCCACGGTGCCCTCGTAGTTCTCGAACGGGCCTTCCTTGATCGTGACGGCCTCGCCCTTCTGGAAGACCATCTTGATCTCGGGCATCTCCTCGGGCTTGCGCGAGTCGAGGAGCATCTTCTCAACCTCGTGCGGCGCGAGCGCGGTCGGGCGACCGGTGGTGCCGACGAAGTCGCCGACGCCGGTGGTTTCCTTGATCAGGAAGAACACGTCCTGCGGGATGCGCCCGTCGTCCTCGAGACGCATCTCGACGAAGACATACCCGGGGTAGAGCTTGGTCTCCTGGATGCGCTGCTTGCCGCCCTTGACCGTCTTGGTCTTCTCGGTCGGGACGAGGATGCGGTTGACGAGGTGCTTGAGGCCCTCGATCTCGATCTTGCGCAGCAGCGTGTCGCGGACGTAGTTTTCCTTGTTCGACGCGACCCGGAGCGTGAACCAGTTCATGCCGGGGTAGGAGATCGGCTCGCCGTCGATCATCTTGCCCTCGTAGCCGGCCATCTGGGCGGCGGACGGGAGCGTGGTCGCGGTGAGGTCGCCCTCGATCTGCATGGACTTCTTCTTGGGCTTGACCTCGGCGGGGGCGGGCTGCTCGGTCGACTGCTCTGCGGCTTCGGGCGCGGTGTCAGGGCGGTCCTCGGACTGCGCGGGCGTGGTCTGCGGCGTCGCGTCGATCTCGGCGGGCTTGGCTTGGTCGTGCTCGGTCATGGTCGGTGGTGTTTCCTGCGATGGGGTCGCGGGTATTGGCGCTGGGCCGGTATCGCTCGGACGGGTTCAGAAACCGGTTTCGATCAGGTGGTCTGGATGAGATCGATGCTCGTCGCGATCCAGCGGAAGAAGATATCGGAGACGAAGAGCAGGACCGCGATGATGACGCTGATGCCGATGACGACCCAGGTGGAGCCGAGGACCTCGCGCCGGCTGGACCAGTTGACCTTCTTCATCTCACCCTCGGTGGCGATGAGGAATTCGCTGGACTTCTTGTTGGCGTAGCAGAACCAGAAGATGATGATCGCGCCGATGAGCAGCGTGCCCGCCGCGACGCCACCCTGCAGGTACGTCCGCTCAAACTTGGGGACGATCTGCAGCGCGGTCCTCTCGACGGGGGCGTTCCCCTCGACCACAAGGGCGTCGACCGCGCTCGCCGGCTCGCCCGAGTTGAGCAGAACGCTGTTCAGTTCAACGACGTCGCCGTCGACTCTCTGCACGAACCCCGAACCGATCTGAACGCCGCTGCGCCGGAGTTCGACCTCGGCACCGCTGGTAAAGGCATCGGTGGAGGAGACGGTGTATCGCCACGAGGCCGGGGCGATGTTCATCGCGCCGATCTGGGACGAGAGCCAGAGTGCGCCGCCGGCGACGAGGACGCCGAAGAAAATGGCGCTCATCATGCGGGTCCAGTAGCCCTGTCCGGGTTTGTACATGCTCAGCATCGGCTGCGATCTCCGTTCCGGGAGGCGGAAGGGGTTCGCCGGGTTCGGACCGTTGCCGATCGCGTCCGGACGCGCCCCGCCGCGGGACAAACAGGCCAGGAGTGACTCGAACACTCAACCTGCGGATTTGGAATCCGCTGCTCTGCCAATTGAGCTACTGGCCTAGCCGGTCGAGGGAGCCATGGGGATTGACGGGGGCCCGGCTCATCTCGACCTTGGACGATATGCGGGGCGATTACTTCCGCTTGATCTTGTGCACCGTGTGCTTGCGCAGACGGGGGCAGTACTTGTTGAGGCCTTCCTTGAGGCCTTCGGGCAGACCGCCCTTGACGTTGACCTGTGTCCGGTAGTTCAGGTCACCGGTCTCGGTGCACTGGAGCCAGACGTATTCGCGGGCGTCGCCCTTCTTCTTGGCCATTGCAAAGCTTCCGTTTCAGTAAACGCCCCGCCGGAGGGCGGGAGCGCGTTTTCGGATTCCAATTGTGAAAGCCGCGTGGCCCGGGTTTCCGGGCCAGGCGGGAGAACTACGTTCAACCGACTCTCGCCGGGTGGATCATCGAGCGATTACTCGACGATCTCGCTGATGACGCCCGAACCCACGGTGCGGCCGCCTTCGCGGATAGCGAAGCGGAGACCGGCCTCCATGGCGATCGGCTTCTCGCCGAGGTCGACCTCGATGGCGACGTTGTCGCCGGGCATGCACATCTCGGCGCCGCCGAGGAGGTTCACGCTGCCGGTGACATCGGTCGTGCGGAAGTAGAACTGGGGCTTGTAGCCGGAGAAGAACGGGGTGTGACGACCGCCCTCTTCCTTGGTGAGGATGTAGACCTCGCCCTTGAACTTGGTGTGGGGCTGGATCGAGCCGGGCTTGCAGATGACCTGGCCGCGCTCGATCTGGTCCTTTTCGATACCGCGGAGGAGGACGCCGCAGTTGTCGCCGGCGACGGCCGAGTCGAGAGTCTTGTTGAACATCTCGACACCGGTGACGGTGGTCGGCTTCTTCTCGGTGGTGAGGCCGACGATTTCGACGGCGTCACCGACCTTGACGGTGCCACGCTCGACGCGACCGGTCGCGACGGTACCGCGTCCCTTGATCGAGAACACGTCTTCGACGGCGATCAGGACGGGCTTGTCGGTTTCGCGCTCGGGCTCGGGGATGTAGCTGTCGAGGGCCTCGAACAGCTCGTCGATGCCCTTGCAGGCCTCGTCGCTGTGCGGATCTTCCATCGCGGCCTTGGCCTGGCCCTTGACGACCGGGGTGTCGTCGCCGGGGAAGTCGTACTTGTCGAGGAGTTCACGGACTTCCATCTCGACGAGGTCGAGCAGTTCCGGGTCATCGACGAGATCGACCTTGTTCATGAAGACGACGATGTAGGGCACGCCGACCTGACGGGCGAGCAGGACGTGCTCGCGGGTCTGGGGCATGGGGCCGTCGGCGGCGGACACGACGAGGATGGCGCCGTCCATCTGGGCGGCACCGGTGATCATGTTCTTGACGTAGTCGGCGTGGCCGGGGCAGTCAACGTGGGCGTAGTGACGGTTGGGGGTTTCGTACTCGACGTGCGACGAGTGGATCGTCACGGTCTTGGACGAGTCGCGGACGGTGCCGCCCTTGGTGATTTCGGCGTAGCTCTTGACCTCGCCGCCGTTCTTGGCGGCCGAGCGAGCGACCATCGCCGCGGTCAGGGTGGACTTACCGTGGTCAATGTGGCCGATGGTGCCGACGTTGACGTGCGGTTTTGTTCTCTCGAAGGTGCCTTTGGCCATTTCGAACTTCCTCTCGCCGGTCTGGTCTGATCGCCCGGGTTCAGGCGGTCAGTTGTTGATTCCGGCTCTCCTAGCGGTACAAGAAAACCTGATAAAAAGCGACGCCACGGGGAGCGGTCGCACCGGCTGACCGAACCGCTCGGCCTCGCCCATAAACCCTCTTCAACGCTACACAAGCCCTGAAGAAGCACACTGCACACTGTCACCGGATGCACCGACCGCCGAGCGACCGACGCATCCGCATGAACAGGCTTGCCCGATCGCCAACCCACCGGCTCACGGGCAAGGGCCTCATAGTATGCGCGATTCGACGCGACTCTGCCCGAAACACGGACCATTCGCGACACGCACACACCGACCCAGAGCCACCGATGGGACTTGAACCCATGACCTCACCCTTACCAAGGGTGTGCTCTACCACTGAGCTACGGTGGCCAACGCCGCCGGGCAAAACACGCCGACGCCGACCGCGCACCGCCGAAAACGGCGCGGGTCGCGGAATGTACCCGCAGTCGAAGGCAGCGACAAGCCGCCGAGGACCATTTCACGGGGTCGATTTCACCCCTTGCGGCCCCCTGCTACCCTCGACGCCATGACCAGCCTTCTCCGCCCGGCGGTATTTCTCGACCGGGACGACACCATCATCGCCTGCAACGACATTATTCCCGATGGCGACATGGGCTATCCGGACCTCGTCCAGTTGCTCCCCGGTGCGGGCGAAGCCGTCCAAACCCTTGCTGACGCTGGCCTTGCGATCGTCGTCGTCACCAACCAGGGCGGTGTGGCGCGCGGACGATACGACGAGAACGCGGTCCGAGCGGTGCACGAGCGTCTGAACCATCTGCTCGGCGGCCGGGTCGAGGCGTTCCGCTACTGCCCTTTCCATCCGAAGGGCACGGTTCCCGCGTACGCGCGCGAGCACCCGTGGCGCAAGCCCCAACCGGGCATGCTGCTCGACGCCGCGTCGGAATTCGGGCTCGATCTGGCGAGTTCCTGGATGGTCGGGGACAAACTCCGCGACTGCGAGGCCGGGCGGGCTGCCGGCTGCCGGACGGTGCTGATCGGCCCCCAGGCCGGGACGCACGACGGCGATGAGGCCGTCGATTTTGTCGCGCCGGACCTCGCTCGCGCTGCGACAATCATCCTGCACCGGTCCAGCGGCGACTGAGCGGTCGTCGCGGCGCGGTGCCTCCGCCACGAGGACCCGGCCGATGTCCGCACCCCAGCGATCCAGCATCACCCTCCGTGCGCTCGACGGTACGCCGCTGGAAGACGGTCGCGTGCGCTCGATCGTGGTCTCGACAGCGCACGCGATCGGCGAGCGCACCGGCGTGAAGGTGGTTTCGGTGAACGCCGGGAACGATCGCGTCGAGGTCGTGCTCGAGTGCTCGCGCCTGGAGGCGATCGGCTTCGTCGCGGAACTGCGCCGGCTGACCGAGCAGTGGTACGCGCGCAAGTTCCCGGATGCCGGTCACCTGTGGGGGCCTCCACCAGAAGACCGTTCGCGCGATGTGGACACCTGGCGCAGCGAGCACGAGGACGACGACGACTGGTGGCGCGGCGGCGAGCGCGATCTCGGCCCGCCCGGCTGAACGGGCATCCGCTCCCGCCACGGGCTACCCTGCACCCCCGTGACCGAACCGCGCACCTTCCAGAACGCCCCCAAAAGCCGCCCGACGCTCCCGATCCGGCGCCTGCTCGTGGTGATGCCGAGTTGGGTCGGCGACGCGGTCATGGCGACGCCGTCGCTGCGCGTGCTGCGCGAACTGCTCCCGGGCGCGTTCATCGCCGCCCTGATGCGACCGGGCATCGACGACCTGATGCGCGGCACGAGCTACTTCGACGAGGTCCACGTCGGGCGCGCTTCGGGCGTGATGGGCCCGAAGCGGGTCGCTTCGCGACTGCGTCCCCGCCAGTACGACACCGCGCTGCTCTTCACCGGATCCTTCTCGACGGCGCTGATCACGCGCATCGCCGGGATCCCGCGGCGCGTCGGCTACGAACGCGACGGGCGCTCGCTGCTGCTCACCGACGGCCTGGTGCCGCACCGGCGGCGCGATGTCGAGCCGTACAGCAACTCGAAGACCGACCCGTCGGCGTGGGCGCCGGTGCCGGCCTGCGACTACTACTACGCGCTGACGCGCTACCTGCTGATGACGCACGACCTGCGGGCGTACTCGATGGGGCCCTTGGAACTCGCGACGATCGAGTCCGAGGAGCGCGGCGCGACCGACCTGCTCGACCGGGCGAGCCTCTCGCCGGCGCAGCGCAAGCGCCTGATCCTGCTCAACCCCGGCGGCAACAAGGACGAGAAACGCTGGCCCGCCGAACGCTTCGCGGCGCTCGCCGACCACTTCATCGAGCACCACGACGCGACGGTGCTGCTCAACGGCTCACCGAAGGAAGCCGAACTCGTCCGCAGCATCATCGAGCGCATCCGGCATCGTGACCGGGCGATCGCGCTGCCGGAACTCGGCATGAACCTGTCGATCCTCAAGGCGCTGGTGAAGCGCTGCCGGCTGATGATCACCAACGACACCGGCCCGCGCCACATCGCCGCGGCGTTCGGTGTGCCGGTCGTTACGCTGTTCGGCCCGACCGACCACCGCTGGACGACCATCCCGTTCGAGGACGAGATCGAGATCGTCGCCGACCCGACGCTGCCTCACGAAGAGGTCAGCAACGACCACCCCGACCGCTGCCGCATCGACCGGATCGCACTCGACGAGGTCATCAAAGCCTCGGAGAAACTGCTTCGGGGCGTCAGCGCCCGGTAGGCACAGCACCGCGGCTACAGTACGCCTGATCCCCGATTGCACCCGCTCCCGCGATTGAAGAGGCCTTTACCGATGACCAGCCCGACCACCACCTCCGGCGTGCGGTTCCGCTCGCACACGCTGCCCAACGGGCTGACGATCATCGGCGAGATCGTGCCCGACGCCCACAGCGCCTCCGCCGGCTTCTTCGTGAAGACCGGGGCACGCGACGAGCGCCCGGTCGAGATGGGCGTCTCGCACTACCTCGAACACATGATGTTCAAGGGCACCGAGCGGCGCAGCGCCGACGATGTCAACCGAGAGTTCGACGAGATGGGCGCCGAGTACAACGCCTTCACCAGCTCTGAGATGACCGCGTTCTTCGCGACCACGCTCCCGGAGATGACCGAGCGCTCGGTCGACCTGCTCGCCGACATCCTCCGTCCGTCGCTGCGCCAGGCCGACTTCGACATGGAGAAGGGCGTGATCCTCGAGGAGATCGCCATGTACAAGGATGTGCCCTTCTGGGTGCTCTACGAGCGTGCCATGGAAGAGTACTACGGCGACCACACGCTGAGCTTTCGCGTGCTCGGAACCAACGACACCATCACGAACCTCGAGCGCGACACCATGCAGCGCTACTTCGACGCCCGCTACAGCGCCGACAACACCGCGCTGTGCCTCGCCGGCGCGATCGATTTCGACGCGGTCTGCAAGCAGACCGAAGCGGTCTGCGGCCACTGGCAGCGCACCGGCGCGACGCGTGAGAACAGCACCCCCACCGTGAACGCCAAAGAGTTCGAGATCCGGGATCCGAACGTGAACCGAGCGTACCTGCTGATGCTCTCGCCCGGCCCGTCCGTGCAGGACGAGGACAAGTACGCCGCGGCGATGCTCGCCCAGGTGCTCGGGGCACCGGGCAACAGCCGCCTGCACTGGGCGGTGGTCGAGAACGGCCTCGCCGAGGAGGCCCAGGCCGCCTACGACCCGCGCGACGGCTGCGGCGACTTCTTCGTCTACGGCTCCTGCGATCCCGACAAGGTCGATGCGGTCTGGACCGCGATGAACAGAGAGATCGAAACGCTCGTCGGCTCGCTCACCGAGGACGACCTCGAGAAACTGCGCAACAAGGCCATGACCAGCGCCACCCTCGCGGGCGAACGCCCGTCCGGACGCATGCAGCGCCTCGGGCGCGTGTGGACTTACCTCGGCGAGTACGTGTCGCTGGAAGACGAACTGGCGAAGATGAACGCGGTCACGCTGGACGACATGCGGCGCGTGTACGACCGCTTCCCGTTTGAGCCGCGGACGGTGGGGCGGATGCTGCCGGAGTGATTGGAGACTTCGCGGCGATGGGCTTTGAGGTGGGACGGGCATCTTGCCCGTCCTTCTTGTTCTCGGCGATGGAAAGGCATCAAGCTCCACCCTAACCATGTCAAGACCGCAAGGTCTTGATATACCCTTATGGGTATACTCAGCCCCGCTAATGCTGGCGGTTTATGTCACCCAGTATGTAGTGTGCGCCAGCTCTCGGCAAAGCGAGTCCAGTCGGACCTAGGAGCCCTTATGCCAGCAAAGCCGTACCGCGATGACGAAGTCCCTCTTGGCCAAATATTGCTCGACGAAATGAACCCGCGGCTTGTCCGCGCGTCGAAGGGGGCTTCCGAAAACGACCTGATCCGTTACCTCTTTGATCACGCCGGTGCGATGAAGGTTGCGCAGTCGATGTCGGTGATCGGCCACTACCCGATGGAGCGAACTCTCGTGGTAAAGGAGGGTGGGAAGCACATTGTGATGGAAGGTAATCGTCGAATCGCTGCGCTGAAAGCGATGCGAGACCCCGACATCCTCAAGGGCACCGATCACTACTCTCGTGTGCTCAAACTAGATAAGAGCCTAGTACAATCGGTGTTTACGGAAGTACCGGTGACGGTAGCGGCGAATCGCAAATTGGCTGGTGACATCGTCATCGCGCGTCACGCGCAAAATACCTTTCAGGCTTGGTCGAAAGCGAACAGAGCTGACCACCTGCTCAATGTTGTTTCGAACGAGGGCGGAGTTGAAGGACTTCTAAAACTGGGCGTTTCGCAGGCCGAGATCCAAGAAGCGCTGCGGACTCGATCGATCGTGCAGATGATCGAGCGTGTTCCAATGGACGAGGCGAAGCGAGACGAACTCATCTCCCAAGCCTCAAAGAAGTTCACAACCGTTGTGCGCCTTTTCAACATGCCCGAGATCAGAGCCAAGTTTCAACTGGCCAAACACGACGAGCAAGGTTTCGTTCTGCACACAACAAAGAAGCAGGCACAAGCCGCGCTCGGCAGACTTTTCACCGAAATCGCCGACGGCGACCTTTCCAGCCGTAATGCAAACAAGGTCAAAGAGGCGAAGGACTACTTCGACAAGGAGTGGAAGAGCAGCGATTTTCCATCCAAGTCAACGAGAAAACTGGGTGTCGACCAACTCGGCGAGGGCAAGACCCCATCCGGACCGATGCCGAACCCGAAGCCGCGCAAGAAGGCTCCCATTCGCAACAGCCGCGGCAACGGAGTGATTCCGAAGCAGTTCAAGATCAAGCAGTCTGACAGTCAGAAGCTCCACCAGATACTTCGCGAACTCAAGAACATAAACCCAGCCAGTTGCCCAAACGCGGGAGCGATGCTTCTTCGAACATTCTTCGAGCTTTCGATTCTAGACTACCTCGCTCGTACTGGTCGATTGGACGAAATGGTGCGAGAGATTGAGACCCGTGGTTCCAAGCAGGACCGCCTGTACGGTATGAAGCATGGCTTGCCGGTGATGAGCAGAGTCAAGAAGGAAGTTAAAGACAAAATCGTCCCAATGCTGAAGGCGAGGGATCAGAGAGTGGTTCGCAAGATTTTAGACAACGACCCGTACCGGTCCGGAAACTCGGAAGAACTCAATTCCTTTATCCATTGCATGAAGGATCTTCCGACTGACCAAGCACTTCTGTCGTTCTGGGAGTCAGCCGAGCCGCTGTTCAAACTCATGCTTGTTGAACCGTACGAAGAGCGCACTTCATGATCGCTAGCCCGCTTCGATATCCTGGTGGCAAAGCGTCAATGGCTGATCTGCTAACCGAGATCAGGCGCTGCAATGGACTCGGCCAGCATGCCTTTGCTGAACCGTTTGCTGGTGGCGCTGGTGCTGCACTCACGCTCCTATTTCTAGAGCATTGCCCAGAAATCTTCATCAATGATGCTGACCCAGCGATGTACGACTTTTGGTGGACGCTAGTAAATCGACCTCGACCGTTTTTGCGTAAGCTACGAGAGCGTCGTGTCAGCATGGCCGAGTGGCGTCGTCAGAAGGCAGCGTATTCTGATCCTGAGTCTTCAAGACTCCGACGTGGATTCGCCGCGTTTTATCTCAACCGATGCAATCGATCTGGGATCATCATGAACGGTGGTCCTATCGGTGGTCCGGAGCAGAAAGGAAGCTGGAAGATTGGAGCACGTTTCAACAAGGATGGACTTCGCGAGCGGATCGAGCGAATTGTGGAATATCGTTCTCGAATCACCGTCTCCAGCCTTGACGGCATCGAGTTCATCCGATCAATGAACGCGGACAACACCTTCTTCTTCATTGATCCCCCATACTACGAGAAGGGACAAACGCTCTATCTGAATGCGCTCGACGCGGAGTATCATCAAAGACTGGCGAATTGTCTGAAGTTGATGAAACGATGCGCCTGGGTACTCACCTATGATGATTGCAGACCGATCCGTCATCTGTACGAGGGTTGGGCAGAGATCCGCCCCTTCTCACTCCGATATGCGGCCTCTCGGCGACGCATGGGTTCAGAGATCATGATCACTCCTAAGTGGATGCGATTACCTTCTGAGCAACGATCCCTCATGATCGATTGGTGAGATTGCTCCAGTTCTGTTCGCCCGCCTCCAGCATTGGGCAAACCCGCCCACGACCTGTCACCATCACGCCCGACATTTCATACTCCGCTCAGTGAAGATGCCCGTCCCACCGTCAGATCTACACATGATTCGGGACAGCCGCGTCCACCTCCACAACCTCCCCATCCCCGATCTTCGCAATCTTCGCGATCGCCTTGTGCGCATCTTCCCAGCTCTCGCGCTCGCTCTTCCTGAACTGGGCCCAGAAGGCCGGGACCGCCAGCAGGGTCAGGGGGATGTACCACGCGCTGGTCCACCAGATGCCCAGGCGGTACCAGCTGAACCAGGTGCTCAGGATCGAGTCGGTCAGCCACACGCCGGGCCAGAGCGTGAACACCAGCACGACGATCACCACGATCGGGATCGTCCGCTTGAGTTTGCCCTCGAACCAGATCTCGGTGTGCTCATCCTTGTCGGCGGTGTCGCTGATGATCGTTGCGATCAGCGTGCGCTCGTAGATCCCACCGGCGGCGTCGAGGGTGAACGTCCGCTCGGACTGCTTCTGGTAGCCCGCGAGTTTGCCCTGCTTGGCGCGCTGCGAGAGCGCCTTTTGCAGGTCCGAGGCGGGCATCGGCGAGACCACGCGCGGGAGCGATGCGTCCTTCGACCACGGTTTGGGCGGCTCGGGAGGTCCGGATAACACCAGCTCGCTCGACTCCGGCTCCGGCGGCAGGGGCTGATCGCCCTCAAACAGATTTTGCCCTTCGCTCGGAGTCGGTTCTGGCATATAGTCACCCAGTGTGTACGTCGGCGGAGACCGGCGAAGTCTACCCCATCGGCATCGGCACGATGCCGTCGCAGAGGATTCTGCGACACCGGACGAGCCTAGCGCTCCCCGGACCGATGGGCGTCCCAGATGGGTCATCGACCCCTCCGGGCCGAAACACAAGAGCAGCCAGCACTTGCCACGCGGAACGGACTCCGGGGCAGGCCGGGTTTATCACGGTCTCCAACGTCCTATGTCCCGCAAAGCCGACACCGCCAAAGCACCCCACGTCATCCACTCGATCGAGCGCGATCCCTTCGCCTCGCTCAACCTCAAGCGCCCGCGCATCATCGCGACCACCGTCACCGCTCGTCGCCCGCTGAGCGCCACGACCCCGACCGGTCGCACGCTCAAACTGGTTCAACCCGAGTCCGAGCCCCAGCAGCACGCGCCGACGCGCACACCCGTCCACCGCGCCCCCAGGCCCGCCCGGCGCGTCCCGCGCGACGAGAGGAAGCGCCGCGAAGAACTCATCGCGATCGCGCGCCAGCGCATCGAGCAGGAGAACCGCTCGAGCGCCAAGCTCGACGTCAACGACGCCCGCAACATCGTCGCCACCCGCATCGCCCGCGCGCTCGACGGCGGCCGGGCCGCGATCCTCACGCCCGATGTCCGGCGCGACATCGTTACACGCGCCAAACACATGGGCCTGCGACCGTTCGACGCCAACCTCATCATCGCCATCGTGCAGGACCGCGCCCGCTGCGGCGAGCCGCTCGACGACCTGACCGGCGACGCGCGCATCCGCCTCGTCCGCGCCCCCGGCGCGAAGCGTGGCGGGCTCACCGAGACCGGCAACGCGCACACCGATCGCGTCGGCACACCATCGGAAATGGTCGCGGCGTGCATCGCCTTCGGCACCGCCGTCGCCGCCGTGACCCTGCTGATCACCTGGACGCTCGGCGTCTGGCCCGCCTGATTGAGTTGATGGCTTCGAGGCCCGTTACGCCGCGGCGTGGTAGTCCGTCGGCGACGCCTTCGCGGCGCGACGCGCCACGCGGATGCCGCCGGTCGTCTTGACCAGTTCGCACGGGTTCGGGTCGATCGCCGGCACCTCGACGCCGACCGACCGGCACGAGGCCGCGATCCGGGCCCGGGCGTCGTCGATCGACTCGAACGGCGTGGGGTAGACCCGGGGCAGGCCGTCGAAGCCGTCGTGGATGATGAAGTACTGCTCGGCCTCTCCGTCGCGCGACGGGAGCGGCTGGCCGGGGCGATGGGTCAGCATGTCGGCGGCGTCGCGGAGCACGCCGATGCGATACGACGGTTGGGTGCGGCTCTTGCTCATGCCTCGGCTATCGGCCCATCGGCTCCAGGACTTTCGCGAGGTCCGAGAAGATTCACAACTTCGATGGGCGGGCCTAGCCTTGGCTCGGATGGGTGCCACTGGTTGTCCCGAAGGGCAACCAGTGCTCGGCCCTCCGAGACCATGCTTCACAGGGGTGGCATGGCCATGCGCAGCATGGCTATGAGGGTTGCAGAATCAGGCCCCATGCAGCAGACCCGCATAGCCACGCGTTGCGTGGCCATGCCACCCCAATCCCCTCTTCCGCAAAGGAACCCCACCATGCCCGCCACCGAGACCGCCAAAGCCCAGCCCGGCAAGAAAGCCCCCGCCTTCTCCCTCAAGGACCAGTCCGGCGAGAAGCACGCGCTCAAGGACTACGCCGGGCAGAAGCTCGTGCTGTTCTTCTACCCCAAGGACAACACCTCCGGCTGCACCAAAGAGGCCTGCGGCTTCAACGACGACCTGAAGAAGTTCGAGAAAGCCGGCGCGAAGGTGCTGGGCATCTCGATT
The DNA here is from genome assembly GCA_964036045.1 of Eutreptiella sp. 'Long Island Sound 2002'. Taxonomy (NCBI): domain Eukaryota; phylum Euglenozoa; class Euglenophyceae; order Eutreptiales; family Eutreptiaceae; genus Eutreptiella; species Eutreptiella sp. 'Long Island Sound 2002'. The sequence goes on along the minus strand of CAXIWF010001406.1, from coordinate 28,069 downwards.
CTCGACGAGAAGAGCAAGGCGAAGTTCGCCGACAAGCACGGCCTGACCTTCCCCCTGCTCGCCGACAGCCGCGAGGACGCCGACGGCAAGCCCGACCCCGCCATCGCGCAGAAGTACGGCGTGTGGGTTGAGAAGTCGATGTACGGCAAGACCTACATGGGCATCGAGCGCACGACCTTCCTCATCGGCGAAGACGGGAATATCCTGCGCCGCTGGGACAAGGTGAAGGTGCCGGGCCACGTGGAGGAAGTGCTGGAGGCGGTGAAGGGGGCCTGAACACCGGCTTTGCATCCCTCAGTCCGAAGGTCGGTACCCTCTCCCCGGAACCCCGTTCGGCCACGCTGCGTCGACCGCTTTCGAGGAGGCCCGCCATGATCCGCTCCGCCCTGTTCGCCGTAGTTGCGACTGTATGCGTTTCTACGACATCTCTGGCTCAGCCAGAGACCGACGATCAGTCGACCTTGCAACCGGTTCCGGAGCAGATTCGGGAGGTGGAGGCGTTCCGCAACACTGTCGGGCCGCTTATCGGTACGTGGAGGTCGACCTCCGCCCCAGCAACGCGGAGCAATTAGTGGCCTTCCGCACTTATGCGTGGGACACGTCTGCCGAGGTCGTAATCGTTCGGAACCGGTCGAAGTTTGGAAACGAGCCCTGGACGGATGACAGCCTAACCGTCCTGACTCCGGGACGGACAGATGAAAACTTTAACGAACACCACTTCTACGATGGAATCTCACGCGTCGACGATACGGCGGTCAGTCGAAACGATGCCGGCACTCTTCTGCTCACAAGCAACTTCACAGTCGGCGAGTGGAACGAGTTTCGCGTCCAAATCGAGCTGATTGATGACTCCACCATGGTCGAGCGTTCATGGATGCGCACTAGAGGCGAGGAGGATTGGCGCCAGACGGTCGAGAACCGCTGGGAGCGCGAAACGTCTCCCGCAGACGCAGAGACCCAGCCACAGCGGACCCCGTATCTCAAGAGGCCTTCCGTGACACCCTCTCCCCCTTCATCGGCACCTGGGAGATCGACGCGACGTGGGCGTGGGGCGAGACGCTGGAAGCGCGCAACGTCTACGCATGGGACCTCTCCGAGGGCCTCGTGCTCGCGCACACCCAGGCCAAGGACGGCGACGGACCGTGGTACAACCGCTACCTGACCGTGTTCGCGCCCGCGACAAGCCCGGCGAACTCGCCACCCACACCTTCGTCTACGACGGCACGGCCCGCGTCGGCTCGATGACCGTCGGCGAATCCGACGACGGCAACCTGCTGCTCTCGACCAGTTGGACGATGGGCGGCTCGCAGATCCGCCAGGAGAACGAACTCGTCGATGACAACACCATGGCCTGGCGCGTGTGGATGCGCCAGAAACGAGACGCCGTGGGCGCAGGTGATGGACGACGAGTGGGAGCGCGTCATGGAAGTCGAAACGAAGATGGCCGCGCCCGACGCCGCGTCCGAGAGCGAGAAGACCATCGTCCGCACCGCCACCGTCGACGCGACGCCCGCCGAAGTCTGGCGCGCCTGGACCACCAGCGAGGGCATGACCGAGTGGTGGGTCGAGGAAGCCGACATCGAACTGAAGATCGGCGGCAAGTTCGAGCTCTACATGCTCCCCGACAACGCCCAGTTCGCCGGCAACCGCGGCAGCGAACACTGCACCATCCTCGCCTACGCGCCCGAACGCATGCTCAGCGCGACATGGAACGCCCCGCCGACCTTCCCCGAACAGCGCTTCGAGCACACGCGCATCACGCTGCTTCTCGATCCGGTGGACGAAGACACCACGAAAGTCACCCTCATCCACAGCGGCTGGCCGGCCGACGGCATGGCCGACCAGTCGAGCAAGTGGCCACAGGTCTTCGAGTACTTCGAGCGGGCGTGGACCTTCGTCTTCGATCGCATGACCATGCACTTCGAGAACTGAGCCGGACGGCTCGGATCGCGGGGTTTCCCGCTGCTCGGCGCGTCCGGAAACGCGCTTCGCCCCGGATTAGTGCGATCAACAGCGTGATTCGTTGGTCGAGGCCCGCCTCGGCGCCGCTACCGTTGGGTAATGAACCGCGCTACCCCCATCGCAGCCGCCTTCCTCTTTGCACCCGCCGCGATGGCCGACATCGTGAACGGCGGCTTCGAGACCGGCGACCTCTCCGGCTGGACGACCTTCGAGGCCAACACCGTCGGCGACGGCATCTTCCGCGCCGCGCAGGGCGGCAGCGTGCTCCCGCTCTCGGGCGCGACCGCGCCGCCCGCCAGCGCCGGCGAAACACTGGCCATCAGCGATATGGCCGCCGCGGGCCTGCGTGTGCTCTACCAGGACATCACGATCCCGCCGGAAGCGACGCTGTCGTTCGATCTGTGGTGGAACAACGCCGCGGGCTTCTGGGTGAACCCCGGCAACATGTTCCCGAACCCGTTCCCCAACCAGCACGCGCGCATCGACCTGATCGCGCTGGACGCGCCGCTGAACACAACCGATCCGGACGACATCGCCCTCTCCCTCGTCACCCTCGACGAAAACGATGACACCCAGTCCGGCAACTGGATCAGCCAGCAGTTCGACCTCTCCGCATTCGCCGGGCAGACGCTGCGCCTGCGCATCGCCGAGGTGGACAACCAGGGCCCGCTGTACGTCGCGGTGGACAACTTCGCGCTGATTCCCTCCCCGGGCGCGGCGACGGTGCTGCTGCTGGCGATGGGGAGCGCTGCGCGACGGCGGCGCTGAGCCTCAGTCCTCCGCCCGGCTCATCCACTCGAACTCCAGCGGCTCGAGTTCCGAGGCCAGCTTCGCCCGCTCGTCGCCGAGTTTGGTCATCTTGCGATGGTCCGACCAGACATCCGGCTCGGCCATCTCCTTGTCGATCTGCTTCATTCGCGTCTCGATGCGCTCGATCTCCGACTCCAGCTTGCCCTGGCTCATGAGCGACATCGCGTTCTGCGAGCGCTGCCCTCTTTGTGAAGACTGCCCCTGCTGCTTCTTCTGGGCCTGCTGTTCCTGCTGCTTCTTCTCGGCCTGCGCCCGCTGGCGCTTCTCCTCGGCCTCGCGCTGGCGCTTGGCCTCGGCATCGCGCTCGGCCTTGCGCGCCTCGCGCTCGGCGACCGTCTGCGCCCACGCGCTGTAGTTGCCGTCGAAGATCTCGTGGTGGCCCTCGCCGTCGAGGATCAGCAGCTTGTTGCAGCAGGCGTCGATGATCGCGCGGTCGTGGCTGATCAGCAGCATCGTGCCCTCCCACTCGCCGCCGGGGCGCCCGGGCTGGTGGCTGGTCGCCTCGACCGGCAGCGCGAGCGCCGCCTCCAGGCGCTCGGCCGACTCGATGTCCAGATGGTTCGTCGGCTCGTCGAGCACCAGCACGTTCTTCGCGCTCGCCAGCAGCCCCGCGAGACGCGCCCGCCCCTTCTCGCCGCCGGACAGACGCCGGATCTCGGCCTCCTGCTCCTCGCCGGAGAACAGGAACGCCCCGGCGAGGTCGCGCGCCTGCTGCTCGGACAGCGCGCCGTCCGGGTTCTCCTTCAGGATCACGCCCTGCAGGTAGCGGTAGACCTTCGTGTCGGGGTCCATGCCCTTGGCCGACTGGCTGAAGTAGCCGATCGACAGGTTCGAGCCGAGGCGCACCGTGCCGCTGGTCGGCTCGATCTCACCGAGCAGGCACCGGATCAGCGTGGATTTGCCCGCGCCGTTCGGCCCGAGGATGCCCCAGCGCTCGCCGCGAGAGATCGTCAGGTCGAGGTCGCGGAACAACACCTTCTGCCCGGCCTCGTCGCCGTCCTCATCCGTCAGGTCGTAGACCATCGACAGGTGCTGCGCCTTGGCGACGATGTCGCTCGCCCGCGCCGACTTGGGCAGGTTGAACTTGAACGTGCCCATCTCCATCGGGCGTTCGGTCGTGCTGGCTTCCTTCTCGCGCTCCAGGCGCGACTCGCGCCCCTTGGCCTGCTTCGCGCGCTGGCCGGCCTTGTAGCGCTGGATGAACCGTTCCTCGGCCTTGAACTTCGTCTGCTCGGCCTCCCACGCGCGCATCTGCACCAGCTTGCGCTCGGCCCGCAGACGCCGAAACGTCTGATAGGCATCACCCTTTGGGGCCGGGTAGTCGATCAGGCGCCCCTGCTCGACCTCCACGATCCGCGTCACCACATGGTCGAGCAGGTACCGGTCGTGCGCGATCATCACCACCGCGCCCTGGAAGTCGTTCTTCAGGAACGACTCCAGCCACAGCCGCCCGTCGAGGTCGAGGTGGTTCGTCGGCTCGTCGAGCAGAATGACGTCCGGGTTCTCCAGCAGCAGGCGCCCCAGTGCAAGCCGCGCCTTCTGCCCGCCCGAGAGCGAGCCCACCGGCACGGTGAACTGCCCGTCGCTGAAACCGAGCCCGTGGAGGACCGCGTCGATCTTGTGGTCGATCGCGTAGCCGCCCGCGGCCTCCATCTGCGCCTCGAGCCGCTCCTGCTTCTTCATGAGCTTCTCGAGCTCGTCCGGATCGGCCCCCGCCGGCCCGGCCATCTCCTCGAACACATGGTTCAGCTGCTGGTGCAGGTGGTGCAGCTCCGCGAACGCCCCCTCCGCCGCATCGCGCAGCGTCTCCTCGGGGTCCAGATCCGGGTCCTGCTTCAGGTAACCCACCCGCGCGTTCTTGGCGACCGCGATGTCCCCCGAGTCCGGCTTGAGTGCGCCCGCCATCGCCTTCATCAGCGTGGACTTGCCCTGCCCGTTCCGACCGACGATCCCGATGCGCTCCCCCGCCTCGATCGACAGCGTCGCCCCATCGAGAATGATGCGCGTTCCGAAAGCGTGAGCGATATTGGTGGCGGCGAGCAGCGGCATGGGTCGGCGATTGTAGTCGGAAGCGAACCGGCGTCGCAGAGACTCAGTCCCTGTCGTCCTCGCGCGCGTCTTCGCGCCCTTCCTCCACGATCTCCCGGCCGTTCTCGCGATCGTCTCCCTCCGGCTCCGGCGACACGCCTTCCCGCTCGACAATCGCGAAGTCGCCGAGCATCGCCAGGTGATCCGATCCGGGGGCCCGCTCCCGTTCCAATCCGACCACGCGGAAACCATCGCTCACGAACACGTGGTCGATCGGGTAGCGGAGCAGCGGCGTCGAAGCCGGATAGGTGGAATACATCCCACGACCACGCCGAGGATCCAGCATGCCGCTGAGTCGCAGGAACAGCCGAGTGGTGTGCGACCACGCGGCATCGTTCAGGTCACCGACCACGATCCGGTCCGTTCGTGGCTCGGACGCGATCCGCTTGGCGAGCAGGACCAGTTCCGCATCGCGCACGCGGCTGTCGTGGCGGTCGCCATCGTCATCCTCCAGACCCGGCGGCGTCGGGTGAAGGGCGTGGACCGCGACCGTTCGTCCGTCGCGCAAGCGCGCCCGGCCGTGCAGGGAGGGGCGGTCATCGGACACGAGGTACTCCACCGTCGTCTCGCTCAGTTCGAGCTTCGACCACAGCACGATGCCGAGACCCTCGGGACGCACGGCCTCGATCCGGTGCTCGAACCGCTCGCGAACGCCGCGGAGCGCTTCCATCCATCTCTCGTCGACCTCGACCAGAACGAGCATGTCGACGTCGTCCCGCTCCAGCCAACTCCGGGCCGCATCGTGTTGCGTGTTCTCGAAGTCGAGATTGGCAACGAGGACACGCAGACCCGCTCCCCGCTCGTGCTGACCGAGAGTGGAGACCGCCTTCGGCCAGACCGGCAGGAACTGAATCACATAACCGCCCTGCACGGCCGCACAGATGGCAAACAGCGCGCCGGCACACCACACCGCGACGTTCCGCTGCCCCAGAACCAGCAGCAGGCACGCGACGAGCACACCGACAACGCAGGCAACACCGAACTGCGCACGGGGAAAATCGCACACCCGGACCACCCACCATCCGCTCCGCACCCACGGCAGCAGGGTGAAGACACCGAGGACCGCCGATGTGCCGAGCATGATCCAGGGCAACAACTTCATCGGATCATTCCCGGCGCTGGCGCGCACCAACACCAGGATCCGGAGTCCGGAACTCCGCGTTCAATGCGGACCACATGTCCAACAGACGCGATGTCTCCTGACGCAGCACCTGCGCCCGCTGCTCGGCGGACTGGTAGAAGTCGGTCGTCACCTGCGGGTCGCGGCCGTTCCAGCGTTCCGTCGACATCCCCTCGAGCCGCGCCTGCAGATCCGACGCCCGGTCCCGCACGCGCCCCCACTGCACCAGCAAGGCGTCTCGCGCCGCAACGGCGTCCGGCGACGATGGCTCATACCCGTCCAGGTCGAGCGCCACCCACTGCACCGCCTTGCGCGCCTCGGAGATCGTCTGGACCGTGTCCACCTCCTGATAGCCGGGCCGATCGCCGAGCGCGGTCTTGTTCGCACACCCGGCACAGACCAGCACCCCCCCGAGCAGAATCGCCGCACCGGTCCGAATTGCGAGTCCGAATTCCATCCCCATCCCTTTCGATCCGAGCGTCGCCCGAGGTATCGTGACGCCCCGGACTATACCACCCCGACCCGCAGGACCGCCCTCATGAACGATCAGCCGCCCCCTCCGACCGGTGAAGACGCACCACCCCCCATGATGGCCTCGCGCACCGCCGAGGAAGCCAACGCCGCACAGCGGGCCGCGTACGACCGAGCCCGCTCGGCCGCCCACGCCCCACGCGATGTTGCCTCGAAGAAGGGACTGCTCTACGCCTACATCGGCATGGCGGTCGCGGTCGTCGTGCTCACCGTCGCCGGCGGCATCATCTCCGGGGCTTCCGGAGCGTTGATCGGCTTCATCGCGGGCATCGTCATCGTTCTCATCGGGAGCGTCCCGATCTGGATGGCCTCGCGCTCCTACGCCAACGAACGAAAAACAGGCCGGCGCCTGTAGAGGCAACCGGCCTGTGGGGGAAGAGACTTGGTTGAAACCCGCGCAACGCGGGCAACGGCTCAGAACAGAAACCGCACCCCGACGCCGACGCTGTACTCCGGCTCGGGCCGGTGGTCCAGCCGCTGGTGAACCGGGATCGACACCGACAGTTCCAGCGCGAAGCGCGGCGCCTCGTAGAGCAGCCCCGGCGACAGGAACAGTTCCGTATCGCCGTTGGTCTCGTAGGTGCCGTTGAGTTCCAGCACCGCGTAAGTGGACGCCACAAAGTCCGCGCCCCACTCCTCCGGCGACAGCCGGTACAGGTACGCCGTATCGAAGCGCAGCAGGTCGGCCTTCGCATCGCCGGCGCGCCAGACCTCGTCCGCGCTGTCGGTGTTGAACTTCCAGCTCAGCGCCTGGTTCAAACCGTGACGACCGTTGATGTACGTCACAACCGCACCGACGTGCGGATCGACCGAGTCCGAGCCGAGGCTCGTGTTCCCGGTCGGCAGTTCCGCGCCGGCGAACACGCTCGCGCGAACCGTGTCGACCGGCCCGAAGTCATCCTGCCAGAACCGGTACTTGAACTGCAGGGTCATGTCGCCCACGCCGGTCTCGCTGCTGATCGTCGGCTCGCCCGACACCGTGCGCGAGGTCAGCGGGGCCTGGATCGACATCGACAGGTCCCCGGTCAGCCCGTACGCCAGCAGACCCTCGAGCCGGACCTCGTTCGCCGAGCCGTCGCTCCCGGCCGGCGTGCCACCGTAGTGCGTCAAACGAAGCTTGTAGGTGTTGACGAAGTTACCCTCGCCCGGCTGCGTCGCCGCAGGCGTGTTGATGGCCTCCTGCGCGTCCGACGCCGGAGCCGCCGCGAGCAGCAGCAGGGCGCCGATCAGCGCAGCACAGCCACCGATGGATCGATGAACGCGCATCGCGTCCTCCTTTCAAATCAGAGATCGCGACCGGTTCAGCGGACGGTGATGGATTCCAGCGTGAAGCCCGCGCTGTCGATCGCGCTGGCCAGCTGGTCGCGGCTGGGGTGGGTCCCCTCGCCGAACGCAACGATCACCTCGCCGATGCCCATGTTGATGAGCACCTCGTTCACGCTCGGCAGTTCCTTGAGCTTCAGCGTGATGTTGTTGGCGCACTTCGGGCAACTCATGCCGTTCACGCGCATCACCGCCGTGGACGCCTCAATCGGGTCACTCGAATTGTACGAAGCCGCGGTCGTCGCGCCGGACGGCTGCGCGGCTTCCGCGGGAGCCGGGGCCATCGCCCGCTCGGCATCGCCGGAATCAGACGAAGCGCAGCCGGTCAGGCCGGCGCTTAGAGCAATAAGGGAAGCGGAAGCAAAAACAGTAGGCGTTGAAAGACGCATGGATATCTCCTGTGAATGGTCAATAGTGATCAGAATCTCGGTTCGATGAGTTGTTTCGCGCGCACCCGGCGCGCAGGACAGCCCAGAGACCTAGATCCGCCACACACAGAAGACCGCTTCGAGCCGGACCGAACCGCCCCAGAGGACCGGTCGGTCGAGTTCGATGACGGCGCCTTGCGCCGCCCGCTCGTCCGGCTCGACGAGATCCACAAAGCCGAAACCCGGCTCCGCGCTCCGCTGCTGCTCGCGCTGAGGCAGCGTCGGCACCGCCGGATCCTGATCCTGCACCGGCGCATCGGAATCGTCCACCGCGCACACGCAGCCGGCGCACTCACACCCGTCGGCGCAGCACACCATCGCGCACGAGACCTCGGCATGAGCCGCCGCCCGCTGCGCAGCATGCATCGGCGGCAGGAAACTGCCGAGCACGAAGATCAGGATGAGCCAGAATCGATCAAGCATGAGAAAGCCGCCGGTCAGAACCCGACCTACACACTCTACAACACGCAACTACCGCCGAGGATTCCGAGAATCTCGCTGCGACTCCAGATACCGACCATGCACCCCGTCCTCGGCCCGCTCCACGAAGCGGCACAACTCAGCGACGGACGAATATTCCTTCTTGGCAGTAGAAAATTCCTCGATCGCCTCCCGGAACGGGACCTCCGGAGACCGCAACAACTTGCGGAACGCCCGACGCAGCACCTCGATCTCCTCGTTCGACCAGCCCCGACGGATCAGCCCCGTCGTGTTGATCTTCCGGGGCTCCGCCGGCGAACCCTCAACGATCGTGAACGGCGGCACGTCGCGCGTCACCCGGGCCATCCCCGCCACGAAACTCAGGCGAGACACCGTCGTGAAGTGATGGATCCCGACCCCGCCGGCGATCGTCGCGCCCTCCTCGATCAGGCAGTGCCCGCCGAGCATCGAATTGTTCGCGATGACCACCTCATCCTCGATCTGGCAGTCGTGGGCGATGTGCACACCCACCATGATCAGGCAGTCCGAACCGATCCGCGTCTGCCCGCCGCCGAACTCCGTGCCGCGATGGATGGTCACGTGCTCGCGGATCTTGTTCCGATCGCCGATCCGCAGTGATGTGTCGTGCCCCGCGTACTTCAGGTCCTGCGGCTCCGCGCCCAGCACCGCGTACGGGTACACCACGTTCTCCTCGCCGATGGCCGCCGGGCCAAGCACGGTCACGTGATTGTGCAGCACCGTGCCCTTTCCCAGGCGCACATCCGCGCCGATCACGCAGTACGGACCGATCTCCACGCCCTCGCCGATCTCGACCGACGGGTGAATCACCGCGGTCGGGTGGATCGTGGCGTGGGCGTGGACTCCGTCGGGCATCGGCTGGCGTCTCCATGGGTCGCAACGGCGGGGCCGGCGAATCCGCGTTCCTACTCAACATCGGCCCAACGCCGATCATCGGGTCAGGACCGGCGCGACCACGGGCCGTCCCGTTCGACGCACCGGCCGGCGCCGAGGTTTCGATTCGGTGAAGATTGTACCCCTGACCGACCGACCCGTTCCCGAACGGGCTCAGCGTTCCGCGTCGATCATCATGAACTTGACCCGCGCCTCGGCCGCGAGATCACCCCCAACAAATCCCCGACACTGCACGTCCCCGTACCGGGTGCTGGTTCGCAGCGCATCGACCTCGATCACGAGCTGATCGCCCGGAACAACCGGCTTTCTGAGCTTCACGTGGTCCATCGAGAGCAGCACGCCGACCTTGCCGATCCGCTCCAGCTTCTGCGAGAGCATCAGCGCCGCGAGTTGGCACATCGCCTCGACAATCAGCACTCCCGGCATCAGGGGTTGAGCCGGATAATGCCCCTGGAAGAACGGCTCGTTGATCGTCACATTCTTGATGCCCACCGCGCGCCGGTCCGGCTCCATCTCCAACACCCGGTCGACCAGCACCATCGGGTACCGGTGCGGCAGGATCCGCAGGATCGAGCGGATATCCATCGCCGGCTGCGAGATCGCCCGGCTGTGCCCGGTCGTCGGACGACCCTGCTCGGTCTGGCGCGCGTGCTCGACGAGTTCGCGCGCGAGTTTGTGATTCAACTTGTGCCCGGCCCGGTGCGCCACGATCCGGCCGAGGATGGGGCGACCCACGAGATGGATGTCGCCGAGCAGGTCCAGCACCTTGTGACGAACCGGCTCGTCCTCGAAACGAAGCGTGTTCTCGATCGGACCCGACGGTCCGAGCACCAGCATGTCCTTCGGCGTCAGGTGCGCGAACAGACCCTTGGCGCGCATCGCCTGCGCTTCCTGCTCGGTCGAGAACGTCCGAGCCGGCGCGATCGAGCTGCGGAACTCCTCGCGCGTGATCGTCGACGAGTGCACCTGTCGCCCGAGCGGCGACTGCGCGCCGTAGTCCAGGGCGTAAAGCAGTTCCAGCGCGGGCGTGTCGATCGGCAACGCCGCCACCGTCGCATCGCCCTCTCGCACCGTGATCGGAGTGTCCACCACGAGGTAGTTCCGCGGCGCGCTCTGCTCGGTCAGACCGACCGAATCGATCGCGTCCACGAACGGCATCGCCGAGCCGTCGCCGGCCGGCAGTTCCGGGCCATCGATCTCCACCGTGCAGTTGTCGATCGCCGAGCCGACCAGCGCCGCCATGCAGTGCTCGACCATCTCCACAGTCGTCTCGCCCCGCTGCAGCGTCGTCCGCCGCGGGCGTTCGACCACATGGTCCACCCGCGCCGGGATCTGCGGCCGCCCGTCGAGGTCCGAACGCACGAACACAATGCCGTGTCCCTCTTCCGCCGGACGAATCGTCGCGCTCGCCGGCTGACCGGTGAACAGCCCCGTCCCACGGACCGTGACCGCCTCGGCGATCGTGTGCTGTTGGTCGATGCTGTCGATCACGCCCCCCCCTTGCCGCGTTTCCCGGTTGCGCGCTCGCGCGACCGGTGCTCCCGAACCAGTTCCGGCAGGTGACGCAGACACGCCATCTGACGCAGAAATTCACGCGCCGGCCCCGCCGGCGTCCCGCCCCAGGTCACCCCCGGCGGCACATCGCCCATCACACCCGAGACCGCCGCCAGCGTGGCGCCGTCGCCGATCGTGATCCCGTCGTGGATCCGGCAGCCACCGCCGAGCGTCACGCCGTTTCCGAGCGTCGCGGACCCGGCGATGCCGGTCATGCCGCACACGATGCAGCTCCGTCCGATCCGTACGTTGTGACCGACCTGCACCAGATTGTCGATTTTGGTGCCGCTCCCGATCGTCGTATCGCTGAACTTTCCGCGATCGATGCACGTGTTCGCGCCGATCTCGACATCGTCGCCGATCTCAACCCCGCCGATGTGCGGGATCTTGAGCACGCCGCTACCGTCCGGGCTCGGTCGGTAGCCGAATCCGTCGGCCCCGATCACCGTCCCGGCGTGCACGATCACTCGGGCACCGAGCGTGCAACGATCCTCGATCACCACGTTCGACCGAAGATCGCTGTTGGCACCGATCCGAACGCCCGCGCCGACCCGCACGCCGGGGTGAAGCCGAGCTCCGTCGCCGATGACCGAACCCGCCCCGACCGTCACGTGCGCGCCGATGAACACGCCATCACCGATCGCCGCGCTCTCGTCGATCGCCGCCGACGGGTGCACTCCCGGCCTCGGTGTCCGCTCGATCGCCTTCGACGCCGCTTCCAGCAGCGCGAGCATCGCAAGATCCGCATCCTCGACGACCAGGATCGCTCGGCCCTCGCCGGGTTCCATGCCGACCGACGGATCCTCGTAGACCGCGCGCGAAACCAGCACCGCCGCAGCGCCCGACCCGTCCCAACCCCGCGCGAATTTCACGCTGCGCACGAAGGTCAGCGCGTCCGGTCCCGCCCCTTCCAGCGATGACAGCGTGCTGAACCGGGCCGAACCGTCTCCGATCACCTCGGCGTCAAGAAGCGCTCCCGCTTCCGAAGCGCTCCACGAGGGTTTCGTTGTTTCAGAACTCGTCCCGGGCGACCCGCTCACGCCTCAGCGGTTCCCGCCGCTCGACGCGAAATTCGCGTTCATCCGGTTCGCCACAGCGTTCGTGATGTCCACCGTGTCACGCCCGTAGAGCACCGTGCGGCTGATCATCGCCGACTCCAGCGCCTGCAGCCCACCCTCCCTGGGCAGCGGTGCAGCAGAGTCGTCGCTGATCACCAGCGAGTACCCCGCGGTCGTCGCGTAGTCTTCGACCGCCGCGAGAACCTTGCGGTACAGCTCTCGCTTCATCCGCGTCAGACGCTCCGCGGCGATCCGCTGGGCGTACTGCTGCTCCGCGTCCAGATCCGCCTGAAGACGCACGATCTCTTCGAACAGCTGACGGGCCCGAGCGTCGCTCGCCGTCTCCAGTTCGTCGGCCTTCGCCCGCAACTGCGCACGAAGGTCGTTCACGCCCTTCTCGAGGCGCGTGCCGAGCTCGTCGAGTTCCCGCTGGCCCTGCGTCCGCTCCGACAGGGAATCGATCAGGCGCTGCAGATCCACCACCGCGACCGGCTCCGCCGCCGGCGCGACCTGCGCCAGGTTCGCGTTCACGGGCGCCGTCGACATCGACAGCACCGCGCCCCCCACAAACACCAGAGACCCGACCAGTGACCATCGCCAAAGGGTTTCGCACTTCATGTTCGAATCTCCTGCTTTGAGCTGCGTGTTACTCAACCCCGCGCACAAAGATCGCGCGGCCCTACCGGGAACACCCGCATCGTAGGCAAGTTAGCGTCTACATACAAAAGAATCCGGCCTGAAAGCCGCTTCTGAACTCAGAACGGCAGGTCGAACGCGAAACTGAAGATCTGTGTGTCGTCCGAGTCTTCCTTCTTGAGCGGGATCGCGAAGTCGAACGCCAGAGGCGTCTGCCCGAACGCCGGGATGTACAGCCGCAGACCCGCCCCCGCCGTCACCCGGTACTCGTCAAGGCTGAAATCGTTGGACACCGTGCCCGAGTCCACGAACAGGGCCAGCCCGATGATGTCGCGCCACACCGGGCGTTCAACCTGGGCCCCGAAGAAGAAGCTGAAGTCACCGCCCACCTGGTCGTCGCTGGGCTGCCCCGTGTCGTTGCGAAGCCCGACCGGACCGATGCCGCGGAAATCGAAACCGCGAAACGTCCGCCCGCCGAGGTTGAACCGCTCGAAGATCGGCGCCTCGTCCGACTGCGGGATGTACCCGAGGCGGGTGTCCAAACTCAGCACCGTCGGACGCCCGAGGTAGTCCTCATCGATCTTCAGAAAGATCGTGTGCTCGGCGGTCAGCTTCGTGAAGTCATAGTCGCCGCCGATCAGGCCGATCTGCTCGACACCCAGTTCCAGGCGCGTCCCCGCCGTCGGCCTCAGACGCGAGTCGATCGTCGTGCGCGTCATCCCGAGCCCGAGACTCGTGATCGAGCTCTCGCCCTCCACCGCGAACAGGTCCTGCGTCGAGAACGATTCGATCTCAGAAATGTCGATCTGCTCGAACCGCCCGGACACGTAGCCCGCCCATCGCGTGCCGAACGAACGACCGAGACGCAGACGCGAACCCAGTCGCTCCTCGTCGTAATCATCGAACTCGCGCATCCGGAAGTACGCCGAGCCCGAACCCGAGTACGCCGACTCGAACAGGCGCGGCTCCGCCAGCGACACCGAGTACGTCGAGACCCTGTCGCCCGGCTGCAGCGCGAGATTGAACTGCTGACCCGCGCCGCGGAACGCCCGACCGCTCAAAAACTCGCCCAGCGAGTCCGGCGTGTCGGCGATGTCGAAGTTGCGCTGGTCCAGGCTGATCGCGCCCACCAGACCCGAGTCCGAGTTCACCGCCGCGCCGAAGCCGATCCGCCCGGTGTTCGTTTCCTCAATCCGAACCAGCACATCGCGGTAGCCGGGAAAACGCGGGTTCTCCGGCTGCACGATCACCGCTGGCCCCTGCGAGCTCGGCCCGGGCTGCGCGTACAGCCCGCTGTTGCGCAGGCGCTGCTCGCTCTCGTCGATCGCCGTGCCGTCGAGCCAACTGTCCGGGTACACATCCACGTCCCGGCGGATCACCTTGTCCTTGGTGTGCTCGTTGCCCTGAATCGTCACCATACCGGTCTTGAACCGTCGCCCCTCGTCCACGAACAGCCGCAGATCGACCGTCGGGCTGTCGACCGCCCGGTACTGCTCGCTCCCGACCCGCGCATCGAAATAGCCCATCTGGCGCAGCGCATCACGCACCGCCTGCTCCGAGGCACGGATCTCCCGAGCGTTGAACACCTCGCCCGATCGCACCCTCATCAGAGCGCTCACCTGCTCCGGGCCGAACACCGTCAGACCGGCGCCGGGGTTGTCGGCCGTCCCGGCCACCCCCCAGACCTCAACATTCCGAAGCGTGTACTGCGGCCCCTCGTCGAGAATGAATGTCACGATCGCCTCGCGAGCGTTCGGCGAGGGCAACACCGAACGCGACACGCGAACATCCAGATACCCGTTGTTCCGGTAGAACTCGACCAGGTCGGTCACATCAGTGTCCAGCGTGTCGTCGTCCAGGGGCGCCTTCTGGAACAGCCCCTTCACCTTCGACTCCACCAGACTGCGCAGCTGCTTGCCCGTGAACGCGCTGTTCCCGTCGAAGCGGATGTCCGTCACCTGCAGGCGCTCACCCTCGCGGATGCGGAAGATCACCACACCCGTATCGGCCAGCTCCGACTCATCAACATCCACGCTGACCAGGTAAAAGCCCTGGGACCGGTAGTAGTCCTCGATCAGACGAGCCGCCAGCCCGATCCGGTAGTCGTCGATCGGCACACCGACGATCAGGCTCCCCTGGTTCACCACGTCCGCGAGCTGCGTGTCCGTCACCCGGCGGTTCCCGACCACCACGATGTCCTCGATGATCGGCGCTTCGGTCAGTTGGTAGACGACGCTCACGGTGCGATCCGCGTTCTCCCGAACGCTCGCCTGGATATCCCGGAACTCGCCCAGCCTCTCCAGATTGCGCAGGTCCTCGCGCACCGTCTCCCACTCAAGAGGGCGTCCCGGCGCGGTCCGGATCGTGTTCTCAATCAGTCGGCGCGGACGCGATCCAGACGTTGATCACGATCTCCGCGATCACCCGACCCTCGCCGGGGTTGCTCTCGCCGAGTCCCTGTTCCGCCGGAGTCACCTGCGCGTGGGCCACCGAAACCAGCCCACCGCTCGCCCGAGGATCGAGGCTACGAGCGCACACGCCGCGCGTTGAGCGCACACACGCTTCACAGAGTGAACGGCGGGCGACAACAGCTTCGACGCGGCGCGAGGTGGCACGCCGAGGAAGGTATCGGCCAGCATCACCCGCCACAAGCACAATCGCTCGCGGAGCAGGCATTATCGCCGGCCGGAAAATCCCTTCCCACCATCTTTCCACACCCCCTGTCCCCCTTGAGCGGAGCCCTTGCAGCGCGTACGCTTGGCCCCTTGCCCCGCCAAGGGCATTCGGAGGAGAGCTCCCGGGCCAGACGTTCGTCCCGGGTGAAAGAGCAAAGACCGGACGCAGGGATCGCGTCCGCGCAGCGAAACGGAAGTTCGATGAAGGCCCATTACGTTCGGTTGTGGAGACGCGTCATCCTGGCGTGCGTCGGAGGCGTGTCCGTCGCCGTCGCCATCGTCCTCCAGTTCTCGCACATGGGCATCGCCGACCTGCGCAGCGCCACCACCATCGAACTGTCCTTCCTCTTCGGCCTGATCGTCTTCCCGCCCTGACCATGCTCGGCCTGGCCTCGATCGCCAGACCCGACGACGCCACCGCCGCCTGCAGACGAAACTGAGGCACGCAATGTGTGGCATGCTCAAACTCGTTTGAGCATGCAGCGCGTGTCAGGATGCCGTCACTTCACCACCACCGGAATCAGCGCCGTCCCGCGCTGACCGTAATCCGCGTCCGGCTCCAGCCACCAGAACGGGTCCTCGTCTTCGCCCGTCCCGACCGACGGCTCGTCCGACGCATCGACGGCAACTCGATCAGTCTCAGCCGTGACCCATCGGGCCCGGCATTCGCCGGCGATACCACCGCCGCGATCAGTTCCAGCATCGTTTGCGGCTCTCGATCGCCGTCGCGCTCGACCGAGCCCCCGACGCGTCGAAACGGTACGACGCCACGACCGGCGGCACCGACCCAAGAGCTTCACCGACGCGACGCGTCAGCCCGGTCACGCGTTGCGAAGCACGAAGCAGGTCGATCGTCTCCGGGCCGCCGGCGCCCGATGCGGTCGCGAAGATCGCGTACCGATGCTGCGGATCGGCCAGGTACCCGCCCTCGACGCCGAGACCGACCGCGCCCTCGATCGAGATCGCCAGGCGACCGGCCTTCGCCAGCGAGGCGGCCTCTTCCAAGGTGAACTCCCATCCAGCCCAAGCGGGTCGGTCCCCGCGAAGGTCACGGGTTTGCGCCGCTCGAAGTGCGCACCCCGACGTCGGACAGCACATCGACATCGCTTCGATTTCGTCCTCGCTCATCACTTCGCGCAGCACTCCCGCCGGCGAGTTCGATTGGGTCCGCCGTGATCGGATCAGCGATACCCGGTTCGGGGTCCCAGATCCAGTCCGGGCCATTGGAAGTCCGGCTCCGGGCGGTCGCCATCGACCAGTTCCTGAGCCAGTTCGCGGAGCGCCTCCTCGTTCCGACGCTGACGCTCCAGCGGGCTCTCATCCACCGCTTCGGTCCCGACCACGCCCGCGTTCCCGCTGGCGATCTGCTGCTCGATATCCATCGGCAGGCGCCCCTCGCTCCCGCCGCCGTCGCGCGAGATCATCACGCCAACCGCGATCATCGCCGGCACGCCCGCGCACGCCGCCAGCGGCACCAGCCACTTCGGGCGTTTGGGCTCGCCGAACTCGACCGGCGGGGGAACCAATTGCTCCCGCTCCGCCGCCGCGATCGCCGCGCTCCACGATGCCCTCGGGCGTGGTCGGTGGCCGGGTTCAGGTCCGCCCGACTCGATCTTCATCTCGCGCAGGAAGTCGCGGTGCTCGGCATGTCCACGAGCCCGACCGGCCAGTTCCAGGTCCCATCGCGGACCGCGTTGCGCAACTGCATCGCACGATCGGCGGGCAGTTCGCCCTCGATCAGCGCCAGCAGTTCTTCATCTGTAAAGCGAGGCGGTGTCATGACTCATTGATCCGAAAACAAATCCCCACCACGATAGCCGATCAACGATCCTCCGACGACCACCGACGCTGCTCGATCATGTCCCGCAGCGCGGCACGAGCCCGGAACAGCCGAGATTTCACCGTGCCCTCGGGGATTTCGAGCGCCTCGGCGATCTGGCTGTAGTCGAGCCCGTGCATGTCACGGAGGATCAGCATGGCCCGGTGCGAGGGGTCCAGACGGCTGAACGCACCGTACAGGTCCTCGCGCAGTTCCTCCCGTTGGGACGGCCTCCGCCGCCGTCTGTTCCGCCGAATCGAACAGTTTCGACGCCAAAGAAGCCCGGAACCACCGCCAATACCCGCACGACCCTCACTCGAGGCCTTCCGAACGTCCAGCGACACCGTCTTGCGGATCTTCTGACGCCTCATGTCCGTCAGGCACGCGTTCATCGTCACCCGGATCATCCACGTGCTCAGTCGCGACCGCCCGGAATACTTGTCCAGCCCCTGGATGATCCGAACCATCGAGTCCTGCAGCAGGTCCCGGGCCCGCTCCTTGTCGGTCACCATGCGCACGCAGATGGCAAACAGCCGGTCCTGGTACATCTCCAGCAGCTTCGCCAGAGCCGCCCGATCCCCCCGCCGATACGCCAGAAGCAGCGAGATTTCCTCGGTTTCCTGCTCGTCGTAGCCCCGGTTCTCCGCGATCGAACCCAGATACGCCAGCTGCTCCGCCTCGCCCGAGTCCGGACCCGGAGCCCGCGCCACATCCGCCTCGGTGGGCACGCCGGGCCTGGCCGGACGATGTGCCGGGGGGGCGTCGTACCGGGCATCGAAGTATCTGAACCGCCAGAGGCGGCCGTGTGATCAGTCATGGTCATCAGAATGGTCGGGACTGACAGGAGGTCCGGCAACCCGATGCGCTCTGACACACGCGCACCCACGCCGCCGGATGCCTCACGATACGATCCCCAGCCGAAACGGATCGACCCAATCCGCCAAAATCCGCTTTTCAGCCCTTCCGACGCCTCCTCTCACGCCAGGACCGCCCGATGGCCCCTCCTCCCCCCACGACCGCTACCAGTCCCCCTCGCCGGGCGCTACGCCTCCGACGAGATGCAGACCATCTGGTCCGCACGCCACAAGTTCTCCATCTGGCGAAAGATCTGGCTCGCCGTCGCCCAGGCCCAGCACGAGTGCGGCCTGCCGGTCACCAAAGACCAGATCGACGAACTCAGCGCCAACCTCGACGTCACCGACGACGACATCGCGAGCGCCGCGAAGTACGAAGCCGAACTCCGCCACGACGTCATGGCCCAGGTCCACGCCTGGGGCGACCGCTGCCCCAAAGCCCGAGGCATCATCCACCTCGGCATGACCAGCCAGGACATCAACGACAACTGCGAGCTGCTGCTTCTCCATCAGGCGACTAACCTCATCCGCGAACGCGCGGCGAGGCTCCAGATCGTGATGGCCTGCGTTCGCTGAGCGCTGGATTGTCCACCGGATGTCCACCCCACCCTCGGCTTCACCCACTACCAACCCGCCCAGCCCACCACCGTCGGCCGACGCGCTATCCAGTGGGCCTACGACCTGCACTGCGCCACGCAACCCTTCGACGCCACCGCCGGACAGGCCCGGGGCCTGCGCGGCGCAACCGGAACCCAGGCCTCCTACCTCGCGCTGGTCGATGACGACGCGTCCAAGGTCAGCACACTCGAAGACACCTTCCGCACCAACATGGCCAAACTGCTCGACAAGGCCGACGCCCCCCTCTTCGCCTGCGCCCACCCGCTCGTCTCGCAGACCTACCCCCGCATCTTCGATGCGCACGTCGTCAGCTCCCTCGCCGCCGTCTGCGCTGTCCTCCACAAAACCGCCACCGACATCCGACTCCTCTCCAACCGCAAGGAGCTCGACGAACCCTTCGCCGAAAAGCAGATCGGCTCGTCGGCCATGCCCTACAAGCGCAACCCCATGCGCTGCGAGCGCGTCTGCGGCCTGGCACGCTTCGTCTGGAACCTCGTCGGCAACACCTACGACACCGCCGCCACCCAGTGGCTCGAACGCACCCTCGACGACTCGGCCAACCGCCGCCTGACCCTCCCCGAGGCCTTCCTCGCCACCGACGCCTGCCTGAGCATCATGACCAACGTCATGAGCGGCCTCATCGTCCACGAGGCCACCGTCCGCAAAAACCTCATGGCCGAACTGCCCTTCATGGCCAGCGAGAACCTCATGATGGAAGCCGTCAAGCGCGGCAAGGACCGGCAGGAAGTCCACGAAGCCATCCGCCAGCACGCCCAACTCGCCGGCAGCCGCGTCAAAGATGAAGGCGCCGACAACGACCTCATCGACCGCTTGCGCAGCGAACCATTGCTCGAAGGCGTGGACCTCGACGCCGCGCTCGAACCGAGCAAGTACATCGGCCTCGCCGTCCAGCAGACCGAGGCCTTCCTCAACGACTACATCGCTCCGCTCCGCGAGAAGTACGGCGACCAGCAGGACGCCGAAGACCTCAAACTCTGACCGAGTCACGTGGGGTGCCGGGGTCTAGCCCGACAACGTCGGGCGTAGGCCCCGCGGACCGCTGGGTGCTCGGCTGCCACCACTCACCCGTTCCCGTTGCCGTTCCCGCCCCCCGGCGGCTCCTTGCCCGTCACGCTGTAGTACACCCACGGCCCCCACAGCGTCACCAGCACGATCCCGCACACCACCCCGGCGATCACGATCTCGCCGAGCCCACAGGCCGCGCCGACACCGGCGGTGCACCAGATCGACGACGCCGTCGTCAGACCCTTCACCGTCCGCTTCGAGTGCAGGATCGCCCCCGCGCCCAGAAAACCCACGCCCGAGATGATGTACGCCAAGACACGCGTCGGGTCCGACACGATCCCCACCGTCGCGCCGCCTTCCGACTGCGCGATCACCCGCTCGCCGATCAACGCGAACGCCGCGGCACCGACCGAGATCAGCATCATCGTCCGCGTGTCCGCCGGCTTCTCCGCACGCGAACGCTCCGCCCCGATCAACGCCCCCAGGACCGCCGCCAGAATCAGCCGGAACGCGAGTTCACCCGACCCCGGCCCGATTGGCACCGGGATCGCCCCGAGCAGCCCCCACAATGTCCCATCGCTTATCGTCATCTTGACTAAAGCGTAACAGTGTTAAACATCTATCGGGGAAATCCCCTTCCCGGGTGCCATGGTCGGAGCCGTAGGCGGAGGCCATGCCGACCTCGGATTGACCGACCTCACCGCCCCCGCCACGCCGGGAGCGACAGGTCCTTGCCCTCCGGCGCTTCCGGCTGCGGGATCGGCTCTTCCTCGATCTTCTTGAGCAGGAACTCGATCGCGGTATCCAGCTGGCGGTCCGCGCCGTTGAAGGTCTCGTGCGGCGGGTTGTCCACCTCGATGTCCGGCTCCACGCCGATGTTCTCGATCAGCCACACGCCCTCCGGACCGAACACGCCGAACTCCGCCGCCGTCGCGATGCCGCCGTCGACCAGGTAGTTCGAACTCGTCAGCCAGATGCCGCCGCCCCACGAGCGCATCCCGATCACCTCGCCCAGGTCCAGCCGCTTCACGCCCTCGGCGAAGGCCTCGCCGTCCGACGCGGTGTTGTCGTCGATCAGTACCGCCAGGTGCCCGCGGAACGCGTACTGCATGTTCCAGTACGGCGCGCCGGCGTTGCCCTGCCAGAACGACCACGCCTTGCGCAGCAGGCGCGAGATGATCCACGAGTCGATGTTGCCGCCGTTGTTGTGGCGCACGTCAATGATCAGCCCCTCGCGCTGGAACACCGGGTAGAACCCGCGCACGAAGTCGGCCATGTCGCCCGTGCCCATCGCGCGCAGGTGCACGTACCCGATGCGGCCGTCCGAGGCCTCCTCGGTCCGCAGGCGCCGGGTGTACTCCCACTCGTGGTAGCGCCGGTCCGCCGACTCGCCCTGCGACTCGGGGATCACGATCACATCGCGCTCCGTGCCGTCGGCGCCGTCTTTGATCCGCAGGCGCACCTGCTTGCCCGCCTCGGTCCGCAGCAGCGCGCCGTGGTCTGGCGCATCGAGCACGCGCACGCCGTTGATCATCGTGATCACGTCACCGACCTCGATGTCCAGGTCCATCCGAGCCAGCGGCCCGCGCCGCTCCGGCTCGTCGGGATCCACCCCGAAGATGTGCTCGATCACCGCGCCGCCGGCGTTCTCATCGCGCGTCAGGCGCGCACCGAGCGAGGCCGGCGCGATCCGCTCATCGGTGCGCTCCTGATCGCCGCCGTAGACGAAGTGGTGCAGCGCGCCGATCTCGCTGACCATCTGCGCGATCAGGTCGCTCAGCTCGCGCCGGTCCGCGACGCGATCGACCAGCGGCAGGTGGCGGTCCAGTTCCGCCTGCCAGTCGACGCTGTGCATCTCCCGGTCGTAGAAGTAGTCGCGCATCAGGCGCCACGACTCCACAAACATCTGGCGCCACTCCTCGCGCGGGTCGAACGACATCGTCCACCCGCGCAGGTCCACATCGCTGTCGCTGTTGAGCTGCACCGGCCCGCCGCTCGTCGGCACGATGAACAGGGCGTTGCCCTTGCGCACCAGCATCTTCGACCGGTCGTCGCTGGGCTGGAACGAGCCGATGCCGCTGGCCACGGTCGTCAGGTCCGGGTCGCTGCCCGAGAGCTCGAACGACTTCAGGAGCGTCTCGCGTCCGTGCAGGTCGTCCACGCTGTCGAAGAACGCGTGCGACTCGGTCACGAACAGGTTCGAGTAATTGCCGGCGGGCGCGGGCAGCCGGATCAGGCGATCCTGAATCCCCTCGAAGTCGATCGCGATCGCCTCGGGCTCGTCCGACGCGTCGGCCTCTGCCGATTCGTCTGCAACCTCGGTCTCGTCACCGGACTCTTCTTCGTCCGGATCCTCAGCGGGCTCGTCTTCAGCGGCCTCGTCCTTCTTCGCGCTCTCACGATCCAGTTCCGTCTCGGGCGCGAACGGCGACTCCAGCCCCGGCTGCAGCGCGATGCCCATCAGCACCACCTGCCGGTCAAAGAACGGCTCCGGCCCGCGGCTGCCCCACGGGCTGCCCACCAGCGAGCGAAGGTTCCGGTCGCTCAGGAAGTAGATCCACTCGCCGCCGGGGTGCCACGACCCGCTGAAGCTGTTGTAGCGGTCGGTCGTGATCTGGTGCTTCGTGCCCGACTCCGCGTCGTACACGCGCAGCACCGCGTTGCGGTTCAGTTCGTAGTAGGTGTAGAGGAGCCAGCGCCCGTTCGGGGCCCAGCTCATCTCCGTGATGTTCCAGGTCGGCGATTCCTCGATCAGCGTGCTCTGGCCGGTCTCGGTGTCGAGCATCCACAGCCGGAAGAACTTGTCGGTGTGCGCGATCAGCGTGCCATCTGGCGAAGGCACGCCCTCCCAGCGCAGGATCTCGGCATCGTCGGTGATCTGCTCGAACTCGCCGAGCCCGTCGGCGCTGGTGGTCCAGAACTCCACCTCGCCCGATTCGTCGGACAGCAGCAGCAGCGTCTCGCCGTCGGGCATGAACCGGGCCGTGCGGTAGCGGACATCCGGGCGGCGGGTCACGCGCACGATCCGGCCCTCGCCGGCGGGCGCAACGAACACCTCGCCCCGCGCAACCATCGCGACCCGGTCGCCGCTCGGCGACAGGTCCGTGTCGGTCAGGTAGTCCATCGGCTCGGTGATCCACCGCTCCTGGGCGCGGTCGAAGTCGCTGGCGATCGTGATCGGCAGGCCCCGGTCCTCGCCCGAAGCCAGATCGAGCACGCGCAGCCCCGCCTGGTGCTGGTAGACGATCCGCCCGCCCGACTGGTTCGGCCCGAGCACGTCCCAACCGACATGCTCCGTGTGCTGCTCAAGGTCGGTCCCGTCGGGGCGCATCGACCAGATGTTCATCGCGCCGTCGCGATCGGTTGTGAAGTACACCCGACCGTCCCACCACATCGGGTCGCGGCTGGTGCCGTCGTAATCCAGCGTCAGCGGCGTCGCCTCGTCATCGCCGGGCGCGAACGACCAGATCTGCTCGACCGAGCCGCCGACGTACCGGCGCGCGTGGCTGCCCTGAAACGGCAGGCGGGTGAACAGCAGCGTGCCGTCGTCGGTGAACACGCCGTCGGACGCCTGCGAGAGCTCAACGAGTTCGTGCGTGTTGGCGTCGAGGTCGGCCACGACGAGCTGCATGTCCGGGAGCGTCGAGTGCGCGCGGGTGGTGTAGACGAGCTCGCCCTCGGGCGTCCAGCTGACCGGGCGCAGGCGCCGGTCGCCGCCGGCTCCCTCCCAGGTGACCCGCTGCGGCAGGCCGCCGGAGATCGGCATCACATAAACCTCGGTCGGGCCCTCGTACTGGGCGCTGAAGGCGACGCGGCTGCCATCGGGCGAGATGACGGGGTAACTCTCCACGCCGTCGTGGCTGGTGAGCCGGGTGGCGACCCCGCCGCCGATGCCGACCTTCCAGAGGTCGCCCTCGCTGACGAAGACGACGGTGTCGGCGTGGATGGTTGGCTGGCGGTAGTAGCCGAGGGTGCCCTGCTGCTGGACGGGTTCGGCCTCATCGACCGGCCCCGGCCCGTTCTGCCTGGCGATGGCTTCGGGCGCGACGCCGCACGCCGCCAACCCGACCGAGATCCCAAACGCGCCGCCCAGCATCCAGCCCGACCCGACTACACCGATCCGCTTCATCCGCTCGCTCCTTCGGTTTCCGGCGTCCGGATCCGGCACGCCCGGGGCAAGTGATACCACATGCCTCAGCTCTGGATCTCTTTCAGGAACGGTCCGCGCTCGCCTGCTCCTCGAGAATCCGTCCGTCCGGATCGATCGTGACCCGCGCAACGGGGCGGAGCGGGATGCCGAGGTGATACCTCGTGTGCCTGCGCTCGCCGGACCGCTCCAGTGCCCCGAGTTCGACAAGTTCCCCGAGGTCGCGGGTCGCCGTCGCGCTCGAGGTCTTGGTGATGCTGATGTAGTTGCCGGCGCTGAGCCCGCCCTTGAACCCCGCCGGCCCCTCGCGGAACATCCGCAGCAGGGCGGCCTGCTGGCGATCGTTGATCCGGCCGCGCAGCCGGTCGAGGAGTTTGGCCTTGTCCAGCAGGAACTCGACCTGCGCTTGCGTGCGCTGCTGGGCTTCGAGGCAGATGCCGGCGAACCAGGCGAGCCACATGGTGATCTCATTGCTTCGGTTCGCCGCGCCGAGCGCGTCGTAGTACTCGCGTCGCCTCGCCAGGATCGTCGTGCTGAGTGCGATCACCGCCGGCGAAGCCAGGCCCTGCGCGAGCGTCTTCTCGGAGATCGCGCGCCCGAGGCGTCCGTTGCCGTCCTCGTACGGGTGAACGCAGACGAACCGGAGGTGGGCGATCCCGCAACGCGTCAGCGCGGGCAGCGCCGCCCCGCCCGCGGGACTGGTCCGGTTGAACCACCCGATGAACGCGTCCATCTCGGCGGGCAGGCGCTCCGACGGCGGGGCTTCGAAGTGCACGCGCGTCGCCCCGATCGGTCCGGAGACGACCTGCATCGGCTCAGGGTGGGCGCGATACCGCCCGATCTCGCGGATATCGCTGCGCCCGGCCATGATCATGCGGTGCCAGCGGTGGAGCGTTGCCTCGTCGAGCGGGGCCTCGAAGCCGCGATACATGTCGACCATGAGCTCGCCAATACCCCTTTCGGGTACTCGCGCTGTCGTGTTCTGGCCACCGAGCCCGAGTTCGCGTCGGATCGATGACTGGACGCTGTCGCGATCAAGCACCTCGCCCTCGATCCTCGACGTCGTCAGCGCTTCATCGCTCATGGCCTCGATCAGCAGGCGGTCTCTCTGTTCGTCCTCCAGATGGCGAGCCGTGCCGAGCAGAACGCCGCCGACCCGGAGAAACCTCTCCTCGGCCTGCCGAAGACGGGACTCGTCCCAGTCGAACCGGGGCCAGTTGGATTGCTGCCAGTTCCAGATCATGATCGATAGAATAGGGTTCTATCGATCATTTTCACGAGTATTCTGATCGATAGAGGTAAGTTCTATCCATCATGACCGTTTTTCGGACTTGCCGAGCCGTCGTCAGTCCACGAAAAAACCCGGCTTTGGGCCGGGCTTTCTCGAAGTACGCGCGAAGGGAGTCGAACCCCTAACCTCCTGATCCGTAGTCAGGTGCTCTATCCAATTGAGCTACGCGCGCACGCGTCGGACCGCTGACTATACCGAAAACTCGCCCCATCGCTCAAGTCGGGGCCCGGTTGAACTTGCAGAATCGTGGAAATCTTCGATAATGCCCGGCCCGACTCGTCGGGAGCGTCTCGCCGGTGGGGCCTGACGCGCGTAGAGATCACCCTGTTCATGTTCAGCGTCCGCTCTGGCGGGCGTCGTCGGTCCGGCCCGCTGGCCCGGCCGGAAGCACCTGAGGAACCGTTCGACCTATGGCTCACTCCCTCTCCGCGAAGAAGCGCGTCCGTCAGAACCTCAAGCACCGCGCCCGCAACCGCTGGCGTCTGCGCACGATGCGCGAAGCGCTGAAGAAGTTCGACGACAAGATCGTGCACTCGTCGGCTGAAGAAGCGCGCCAGGCCTTTCTCGAGGCGTGCCAGGTCCTCGACAAGACCGCGAGCAAGGGCGTGATCCACAAGAACCAGGCCGCGCGGCGCAAGAGCCGCATGAACGCCCGCCTGAAGGCCAAGGCGACCGCCTGAGCGCGGGTTTAACACGGTGATCGATGGGACGCACCCGGTTGGGTGCGTTTTTGTTTTTGCGTGCATTTTGAAGCACCGGTTGGTACAACGATCTCCCATCACTCATAGCCCCCGTGACGAGGACGACGGCGTTGGATTTTCGCGAGAACGATGCATTTCTGATCAATGTCTATTCGGCGAACGGCGAGAAGTTGTCGCCGGAAGGCTTGATCGATGGGTTGAGTGACGCGTCCGATGACCCGCCCGGGTTCATTTTATTCGCCGTCACGTCGATGGTCTCGGTGTTCGATGATCAACCCATCCAATCCCAAGCAAAGCCATCGAGTGCAGGTGCGGTGATTCGCTCGGTCAAGTCCACACAACGCATGCTCACCATGGCCTGCATCACGTGGTTTTTTGGCTTCGCCGTCGTCGCGCTGATCGTGGTGGTGTTCGCGAGGGAGTTCAGTTGGGATTTCATCAAGAGTGACTGGCCGATCATCCCTGTGGGCGCCTTCCTTAGCTTCGTGAGCTGGTGGGTAGGCTCGCACTTGTTCATACGAGTGAAGAAACCCCCCTCCGTGACAGTTCCCAGCGATTCCGGCGAGCGCCCGTGGTCCTTCGTGTCTCCTTCGTGTCTCACTCTGAGTGGCTCAGTCGACCGCGCGTATGTCGCAGGGACTTCGTCCCGGCCTTCGTGTTCATCTCCCGGATCGGAGTCGCGAGAGATAGACACACCACGGTCAAGGCGGCAGCGGAATCGCGCGGTGCCGGTCTCAAAGGCTTGGACTACGTCACGGGCTCTGTGCTGCGGACGGACAGTGGCTCTCGCTTCTTAAGACTTCGTCTTTAGAAGAGTGTCGCGATCACATCACGCGACTGGCTACAGACGCGCCGGGACTCGCTGACATCCCAATCGTCGATATGTCCGACACCTCACGATTCGTGTGGGCATGTGACACACCGGAGGACAGCGGGACTGTTCAGTGGAAGACGCAGTGGGCAACGAAGCGTTAGACCGCGCGCCGAGGTTTCTTTTGACGCGTGCTCATTCGAATCATCATTTCCGCCTTTTCCGCTTCGCTCGGGCCTTGACCATCGCCCGCTGGCGTTCGCGGCGCCAGGCCTGTTGGTAGTCGATGGTTCGAGATCGGGCGTGGGCGGAGCGGCGTCCGGTTTGTCGCTCCGGTTCTTGAGGCCCGGCACTGGCGGACAAGCCGCCAGTGGCACCTCCTGTGACACGACCTCTGATTTCTCGCTCTGCTTTTCCGCCTTGGCGCGGGCCTTGGCGTCGGCTCGCTGCTGGCGTTCGAGGGCGCGGGTGTGCGTCAGCGCCTGGGTCGCGGCCATTCGCCGACGATTCCGCTCGCGTGCGATGACGGCGTCCTGCTTGGCGTCGCCGGTCGGCTCGGGCTCGTCCATCAGCGCTTCGAGGGTCTTCAGCGCCTTGGCCTGGACGCGCAGCGCGACGAGTTTCGAGTTCGGCCTTGGCGGCGCGGAGTTGGGGTGTCGAGATCGGTGCGGTTCGGTGTGGTGTGCATGTGCATTGTCCTTCCGTAAGAAGGCGCGGGTGGACCCCTGCGGCGCGCGCAGGAGGTGGTGATGCGAAAAGGCATCGCGAGAATCCGCAGGAAACACGGGCGGAAAATTTTCTGAGAAAGTCAGAAAGTGGCGATTGCGCCGGGGCCCGCTCGGCGCGCGCCGGGGCGGACTTGCGCGCTCGCGGGGCCTTCGCTGCGCTCAGACCCCGGCACCCGCTGGGCGATCAAGCGAGTCCGATGTCCTGCTCCCTCTCCCCTTGCGGGAGAGCGTTGGGGTGAGGGGTCGGCGGCGCAGCCGCCGCGACTCGAAGGTGACGCATCGACCGCCCCCTCATCCGTCAGCCGATCTGCGATCGGCTGCCACCTTCTCCCGCGAGGGGAGAAGGAGGCCGTGGGTGGGCATAGCATCGCGTTCGAAGCAATCGCCCCTCTACCGACCGACTCCGGAGACGACCGATGAACGACTCCTCGAACGACCCGCTCTTTCAGCCCTACCAGCTCGGGGCGATCACGCTGCCCAACCGGGTGCTCATGGCACCGCTGACGCGTTCGCGGTCGAGCCAGCCGGGCGATGTC
>CAXIWF010001405.1:0-24289 GCA_964036045.1 Eutreptiella sp. 'Long Island Sound 2002' | reverse complement strand
ACCAACAGCGGTTGGCGGGACGCCGACGCACATCCATATCACACCCTTGCCACACCCTGTCACGCACTCATCTGCTTTGCCCTGTCCCTGTGTCCCCCCTTTGACCCCTGGCCTCTCTCTTTGTGCCCTGCCTTGACCATCTCTAGCGCCGTGCACGTTTGGTTAGGCTCGTTGGTCAGTTTGTTATGGCCCCAGTCCGTCACAGTACTCTCTTTCCCTGATCTCCCTGACTTCAGGGTGCCCCAGGGGATGGTTCATCCTCCCTACCCCCCCCCCCCCCCTTGTCGTTCCCCCCCCCTTGTCGTTCCCCGGGGGGGGGGGGGGGACCAGGAGGGGCAACAGGAGTTGGGCCCTCCAACCATTTTGTTATGAATGCCCCGCCCCTTCAACCCAAAGGACACACCGTTTTCCCCTCCTTCCCTTTGCATTGCTGGGGTAGAGACAGGCAGAACCTTTCGCCCCCACCCACTGCACTGCACAGCACGGCATAGGGGCATTGGCAGACGTCTCTCAGGGATGCCTTTGCAGATTTTCGAAAAAGGCGTGGAACCCCCCGTTGTGCAACACAACATGGGGACTGGTGGTGCCGGGGTAAAGGGATTCCTGGGCTGGCCCCCCATTTTGGCCCCCCATTACTTCAAGACCACCGGGGTGGGGCTGGAGGGGAGGCCACCCATCCCCCTGTCCCCCCTGGACACCCCCCCCCCCCCTCTTAAGGGGAGCACCAACTGCAGATGAGGTCCAACCGCCTGCGTTGGGCAGTTCGCCACTGGCGCGTCAATGATCAACCGGCAATTGGGCCGTTGACCTGTGTTTATGCAATCAACAAGTTTACCCACGGGCAGCGATGCCCTCTCTTCTCCGGTGGACTCACTGGGAAGGGCACCCTCCCCCCGTGGACTCCACTCAGCACCTCAACAAGCATGGCCCGGCGACAAAGCCCTGAACCAAGCCGTCCTTGTCTCTAGCCCGAACCAGGGCTGATTGGGCGGAGAACCCTTGGCCAATGCGGCATGTGCTGGCCAGTCGAACACGCAATCTACTGAGATAGCGATGAAGGCCGTGTAAAGGCAGGTGCGGCTGGAGCACAGTGGCTGGCCCACACCTGACCTTTGGAGGCCCAGGTGCCTCATACAACTGTGCCATCCAAGCTTGGGCACCATCGGCTTGCAGTCCTAGTTTACACACTACCCGCAACTTTTGGAGGCTGCCACAACGCCTCCTTCCCTCTCACCTTCACCTCCACCAGGGTCCTTGCTCTCACCTCATGGTGCAGACAAGCCTGTCAGTATGGAGGCCGTCAACATCACCAGCAGCAAACAGGCCAGTCACCACTGAGCTCACCAGCAGCAAGCCAACAAACCTCAATGCTTCCTCGCCCATTGTTTCAAACTGTTGACGTGCCCCGCAATGTGGGGATCGGAGTCGCCCACGTTTCCAAGAACTGTCTTGAGTACTCTGTGAACTTCTGGAGTCAGCCAAAACAAAAACCTTTGTGGTCTTCTCACATTGAAATGCGCACCAGTGCTGTGGCTCTTTGTACCCTGCAGTACCCAGCTGTAAGAATCGCGTCATATTGGGGATGGGCGGGGGGGTTGGCTACCTGTGACAATGTCATTTTGCCCCTTCCCCTACTTCTTTTTTGCTGCCACATCCATATCACACCCTTGCCACACCCTGTCACAAACCTGGCACACCCCTGTTACATCCACATCATCCCCCTGTTACAGCCCTGTCAAATCCCTGTCACCGGCATGCCACCCCCTGTCACGCACTCGTCTGCTTTGCCCTGTCCCTGTGTCCCCCCTTTGACCCCTGGCCTCCCTCTTTGTGCCCTGCCTTGACCATCTCTAGCGCCGTGCACGTTTGGTTAGGCTCGTTGGTCAGTTTGTTATGGCCCCAGTCCGTCACAGTACTCTCTTTCCCTGATCTCCCTGACTTCAGGGTGCCCCAGGGGATGTTTCACCCTCCCTACCCCCCCCCCCCCCTTGTCGTTCCCCCCCCCCTTGTCGTTCCCCGGGGGGGGGGGTACCAGGAGGGGCAACAGGAGTTGGGCCCTCCAACCATTTTGTTATGAATGCCCCGCCCCTTCAACCCATAGGACACACCGTTTTCCCCTCTTTCCCTTTGCATTGCTGGGGTAGAGACAGGCAGAACCTTTCGCCCCCACCCACTGCACTGCACAGCACGGCATAGGGGCATTGGCAGACGTCTCTCAGGGATGCCTTTGCAGATTTTCGAAAAAGGCGTGGAACCCCCCGTTGTGCAACACAACATGGGGACTGGTGGTGCCGGGGTAAAGGTATTCCTGGGCTGGCCCCCCATTTTGGCCCCCCATTACTTCAAGACCACCGGGGGTGGGGCTGGAGGGGAGGCCACCCATCCCCCTGTCCCCCCTGGACACCCCCCCCCCCCCCTCTTAAGGGGAGCACCAACTGCAGATGAGGTCCAACCGCCTGCGTTGGGCAGTTCGCCACTGGCGCGTCAATGATCAACCGGCAATTGGGCCGTTGACCTGTGTTTATACAATCAACAAGTTTACCCACGGGCAGCGATGCCCTCTCTTCTCCGGTGGACTCACTGGGAAGGGCACCCTCCCCCCACCTCGAAGTGCCCAACCTGCTGCACATGCACACGAGGACATGTATGTGCAGAGCGCTTCTTGACTTACGTGCGGCCCCTGCCTTGTAATCCCCCCCCCCCCCCTTTGCAATCCCCCCCTCCCCATCACATTTCAAACGCTCTTTCACGTGCAATGAATGAACCTTGCAGTACCGCCGGACTAGTGTCTGGAATTGTCTATGGCGGGGACATTCAGTCTATCAGAACCGACCATTGATCCCCCTCAAACGCTCTTTCCCCTGCTCATTCTCGACACGGGGTCTGACATATACATATACATATACCGCGCCTGAGGTCCACAGTGTTGCTGAGGCCTTCCGCTACTTGCATTTTCCTCTCTTCTCCCCCCCAAAAACAAGAAAGTAAACAAATAAACACGTAAACGAAATAGACAATCTACTAACCGGCCAAGACCCTTCTCCCAGCGTTTATTGCCCCCTTGCCTTCCACTCACACCCAGATAGCAGCTGTATGCACCTCCCAGAACGTTCATTCAGCTCCGTTGCAGGATTTCCTCTGCCATCTCTCGTCATCTGTTGTCCTGTCTTCGAGGGTGCCGCCCGCGCGCTCCGCGACGGTGCCCCAGGGCACGTGCGTGCGGCCCCGTCTATGGGCCCTGATGCGCACGCGGTGCCGCAAGTCACCGCGTCGCTCCGTTTGAGGACCTGCCGCCATGTTCTGCAGCGTGGCACACAGGCCAGACGTTTTGCAGGAAGCAATGTGCGCGGTGCCGCCCGCGCACATTGCCCCCCTCTTTTGTATTTTTGCAGCGCGTTTGGCAAAGATGGGTGCTCACCTCCACACTGATTGTTGAGTTGATGCAAGGAAAATAGGGAGAACGGGTGCCCCTCCCCCCCGCTTTTGGGGTGACAGCCCACTCCACCCCAACCCATTCTGCCTGCCCCCCCGGCGGCCGACCAGCCATCTTGCGACTGCCCCTCAACCGCCTTTCCAACCACCAGTCACCACTGCGGTCACTATGTTGGACAACCCCCTTCTGCCTGTGCTCGCAACAGTTTGCGCTTGCAGTGCGCGAATCATACCGTGGCCTTTCTCTCGGACGGCAGCTTTATTGGGCTTTCTCATTGCGGTACAGGTCCCATGCTACGCCTGGGGTGGGCGAGGATCTCGGGGGGAGCCCCTCCACGCCCCCCCACCCCCCTTCTGGGAGGGCTCCTTGGGCCGGTGCCGAAAGAGTGCCCTTTTCAACAATTGCAGTCCGAAAATTTACAGAAAAACATTGTGGACAGCAAATTTTAGGGGGTGTCCTCTGC
Source organism: Eutreptiella sp. 'Long Island Sound 2002' (assembly GCA_964036045.1). Classification (NCBI taxonomy): domain Eukaryota; phylum Euglenozoa; class Euglenophyceae; order Eutreptiales; family Eutreptiaceae; genus Eutreptiella; species Eutreptiella sp. 'Long Island Sound 2002'. The sequence continues at coordinate 20,393 of CAXIWF010001405.1, read as the reverse complement.
TGCCCGCACCCAGCCACATGTTGCCTATCCACATCAACCGCAAGCAAGGCTTGCGTAGAAGGAGCAACGCCACACGTTGCCCTGTCTTGATGTGCATGCGCACCCGCATTCACAAGATCCCGGGTATTGGTTGTTGCTGTGCAGTTGAGCCTCACAAGTGCCTTCTAATGAGCAAGCTCCGACAGCGAATCATGGCTTGACCAAAAAACAATATTGAGCCTCACAAACGTTTGAGGACAACGTTAGCAACCTCCAGCCAAAATATGCTGTTCTCAGACCCGACAACGCACCATAGGTCCTGGAGGGGGGGGGGGGGGATACAGGGGGAGTATCGTGCACCGTGTGCGTGCGGTGCGGGTACTGGGGTTGTTGATCATCCAAGGCCCACCAGGAAATATCAGCAATCATCCAGAGCCAATCAGGGGGAATGGTGACGCCTCAGAGCCCCCCAGGTACCCTCTACAACTCCTCTCCCAGTAGACCATCTCCCGGAGAAGCTGTTCAAATACCTGACACGGTGCGCGCACGGTGCGGATACTCCCCCACAGTCCATCAAATCGGTTTGTGGCAAAAGGAGGAGTATCTCCCTCTGTGGACAAAAAAAAGATTTTTGTTGCAGCGGTGAATATGATTGTGCCCCTCAGGGGGCTATTTGCCCCCCCCCCCCCCAAAAGTTTTTGTCTACCGTCCCTGCACCCGATTTGGGGAGCCTGAGGAAAGATGATGGGAAGGAGACATTTCTCTGCGCTAAGGAGGAGTGGCCCGAGGGGATGGGCATTGTACCCCCCGGAGGGTGTGCATGGTCGATGAGCCCCGTAACCGTATGCCCCCTCGGAGTCACGATGGTGAGTAGGGGGTAGGGCCGACAAGGCGTTGTCTCAGACTTTGGGTCTGAAGATCCGGAACAATCTCGAACAGTTGTCGATGGTAATGGACCGTACAAAACAGAGAAAAGAGATGTCTCTCTGCACTCAGGACAGCCTGAGGTCACGGGTCGTGGGATTGCAGTTAACCGGCGGCAGTTTGATGGTCCACCGATGCCGGTTGGCCCGTAAGCGAATTGTGTTTAGGGCTGCGGGTCTGAGCGGACATTCCACTCTCACCCCTACAACTATCCACCCCCCGCCCCCCCGCACCTGCACGCCTACCCCACCTTCATGTTGTAACTCCCCCCCTCCCCAGCCTTGCATTAGAACAGCCGACAACCGTAGGAGCCACCCCCCCCCCCCCCCCGACCACTGTGACCATCGTGGGAAACAACGAAATTTACATCACGGAAAATCTGATTGGGCCATTTTTGTTACACAAATTTTTGGGTCAGCCCCCCCCCCCCCCCCCCCTCCTCTCTTCTGATGTTAGCATTTGGCGGCTTCGGAGCCGATATTTACCCGTTGCCAAAAGAGCGACCAGGGTAGAGCGTGCCTCCAGGGTGTGGCCAGCCCAGCACCACCCCCCTAAACAGGTACAGCAAATGGGCTCCGTAGGTTTGCCAGATGCTACTTCAAACTTCTGGATCATTGTACTTGGGTCCCCTTTCAGGAGGGGGGGGGGGGCCTGAGGAATGAGCGATGGGACGAATTGTGGTGGCTGTAGGAATGGATTCAGGCATGCAGGACGAATATGGATGCATTTTGGATGACAACGGAGGCGTGCAGGGCACATGGTTTCATTGCCCATGCCGACACCTTCTTCCCATGCCGTCTTGGGCTCTGTCATTGCAGTATGGGCCCATGCTATGCCTACACCCAGACAGCCCTCTACACACATCTCTGAGGGCTGCCACTCTCTGCACGGCACGATTGCTCAGTCACATAGTAAACCAGGCCGCCTCCAAGAAAAGGCGTGCCCGCAAGAAACAAACAAATCACACACCGTCTGGTATTGTCGCCTGCAGCCTGCTAGAAATAAATGCTCTGTGTACGCACAGCGGACACTTGGTGGAACAATCGTTACGGGTTAAAACAAATAAAAAAAACGTGCAAAAACGTGTAAATAAACTCACACACCGGATAGCATTGTGCAACACCCCCAAAACCCCCAGAGTCAGACACTTCAGGGCAACGTCACCAAGTCCATGGCAGACAACAACCCTCCGATACTGCTTCTTCTGTGCGTAGCACACCGCTGTTACTCAGCCTTCCAATTTGTTTTGTGCTCCGGTAGCACACTGGGATGCCTTCGGGCGTGCCAGTTCCTGCTGCATTTCCTGGTATTGGATACAGCAGGTCCCTACTACTTGTAATGTCCGCTACCACATCGTCTTGTGGGACAATCGTAGCACTGGACACCTCTGATCCTTGATTCCAAGAGATTTCTTGAGTGATTTCTAATGAGCAAGCTCCAGCAGCTCATCATGACTCCCGGGGGTGCCCAGGTGCAGGCCCTGGCCCCCCCCAGCCCTGTTACATCCACATCATCCCCCTGTCAAATCCCTGTCACCGGCATGCCACCCCCTGTCACGCACTCGTCTGCTTTGCCCTGTCCCTGTGTCCCCCCTTTGACCCCTGGCCTCTCTCTTTGTGCCCTGCCTTGACCATCTCTAGCGCCGTGCACGTTTGGTTAAGCTCGTTGGTCAGTTTGTTATGGCCCCAGTCCGTCACAGTACTCTCTTTCCCTGATCTCCCTGACTTCAGGGTGCCCCAGGGGATGGTTCATCCTCCCTACCCCCCCCCCCCCCCCTTGTCGTTCCCCCCCCCCTTGTCGTTCCCCGGGGGGGGGGGGGGGGTACCAGGAGGGGCAACAGGAGTTGGGCCCTCCAAACATTTTGTTATGAATGCCCCGCCCCTTCAACCCAAAGGACACACCGTTTTCCCCTCCTTCCCTTTGCATTGCTGGGGTAGAGACAGGCAGAACCTTTCGCCCCCACCCACTGCACTGCACAGCACGGCATAGGGGCATTGGCAGACGTCTCTCAGGGATGCCTTTGCAGATTTTCGAAAAAGGCGTGGAACCCCCCGTTGTGCAACACAACATGGGGACTGGTGGTGCCGGGGTAAAGGGATTTCTGGGCTGGCCCCCCATTTTGGCCCCCCATTACTTCAAGACCACCGGGGGTGGGGCTGGAGGGGAGGCCACCCATCCCCCTGTCCCCCCTGGACACCCCCCCCCCCCCCTCTTAAGGGGAGCACCAACTGCAGATGAGGTCCAGCCGCCTGCGTTGGGCAGTTCGCCACTGGCGCGTCAATGATCAACCGGCAATTGGGCCGTTGACCTGTGTTTATACAATCAACAAGTTTACCCACGGGCAGCGATGCCCTCTCTTCTCCGGTGGACTCACTGGGAAGGGCACCCTCCCCCCACCTCGAAGTGCCCAACCTGCTGCACATGCACACGAGGACATGTATGTGCAGAGCGCTTCTTGACTTGCGTGCGGCCCCTGCCTTGTAATCCCCCCCCCCCCTTTGCAATCCCCCCCTCCCCATCACATTTCGAACGCTCTTTCACGTGCAATGAATGAACCTTGCAGTACCGCCGGACTAGTGTCTGGAATTGTCTATGGCGGGGACATTCAGTCTATCAGAACCGACCATTGATCCCCCTCAAACGCTCTTTCCCCTGCTCATTCTCGACACGGGGTCTGACATATACATATACATATACCGCGCCTGAGGTCCACAGTGTTGCTGAGGCCTTCCGCTACTTGCATTTTCCTCTCTTCTCCCCCCCAAAAACAAGAAAGTAAACAAATAAACACGTAAACGAAATAGACAATCTACTAACCGGCCAAGACCCTTCTCCCAGCGTTTATTGCCCCCTTGCCTTCCACTCACACCCAGATAGCAGCTGTATGCACCTCCCAGAACGTTCATTCAGCTCCGTTGCAGGATTTCCTCTGCCATCTCTCGTCATCTGTTGTCCTGTCTTCGAGGGTGCCGCCCGCGCGCTCCGCGACGGTGCCCCAGGGCACGTGCGTGCGGCCCCGTCTATGGGCCCTGATGCGCACGCGGTGCCGCAAGTCACCGCGTCGCTCCGTTTGAGGACCTGCCGCCATGTTCTGCAGCGTGGCACACAGGCCAGACGTTTTGCAGGAAGCAATGTGCGCGGTGCCGCCCGCGCACATTGCCCCCCTCTTTTGTATTTTTGCAGCGCGTTTGGCAAAGATGGGTGCTCACCTCCACACTGATTGTTGAGTTGATGCAAGGAAAATAGGGAGAACGGGTGCCCCTCCCCCCCGCTTTTGGGGTGACAGCCCACTCCACCCCAACCCATTCTGCCTGCCCCCCCGGCGGCCGACCAGCCATCTTGCGACTGCCCCTCAACCGCCTTTCCAACCACCAGTCACCACTGCGGTAACTATGTTGGACAACCCCCTTCTGCCTGTGCTCGCAACAGTCTGCGCTTGCAGTGCGCGAATCATACCGTGGCCTTTCTCTCGGACGGCAGCTTTATTGGGCTTTCTCATTGCGGTACAGGTCCCATGCTACGCCTGGGGTGGGCGAGGATCTCGGGGGGAGCCCCTCCACGCCCCCCCACCCCCCTTCTGGGAGGGCTCCTTGGGCCGGTGCCGAAAGAGTGCCCTTTTCAACAATTGCAGTCCGAAAATTTACAGAAAAACATTGTGGACAGCAAATTTTAGGGGGTGTCCTCTGCTGCCCGCACCCAGCCACATGTTGCCTATCCACATCAACCGCAAGCAAGGCTTGCGTAGAAGGAGCAACGCCACCCGTTGCCCTGTCTTGATGTGCATGCGCACCCGCATTCACAAGATCCCGGGTATTGGTTGTTGCTGTGCAGTTGAGCCTCACAAGTGCCTTCTAATGAGCAAGCTCCGACAGCGAATCATGGCTTGACCAAAAAACAATATTGAGCCTCACAAACGTTTGAGGACAACGTTAGCAACCTCCAGCCAAAATATGCTGTTCTCAGACCCGACAACGCACCATAGGTCCTGGAGGGGGGGGGGGGGGGGGGATACAGGGGGAGTATCGTGCACCGTGTGCGTGCGGTGCGGGTACTGGGGTTGTTGATCATCCAAGGCCCACCAGGAAATATCAGCAATCATCCAGAGCCAATCAGGGGGAATGGTGACGCCTCAGAGCCCCCCAGGTACCCTCTACAACTCCTCTCCCAGTAGACCATCTCCCGGAGAAGCTGTTCAAATACCTGACACGGTGCGCGCACGGTGCGGATACTCCCCCACAGTCCATCAAATCGGTTTGTGGCAAAAGGAGGAGTATCTCCCTCTGTGGACAAAAAAAAGATTTTTGTTGCAGCGGTGAATATGATTGTGCCCCTCAGGGGGCTATTTGCCCCCCCCCCCCCCCAAAGTTTTTGTCTACCGTCCCTGCACCCGATTCGGGGAGCCTGAGGAAAGATGATGGGAAGGAGACATTTCTCTGCGCTAAGGAGGAGTGGCCCGAGGGGATGGGCATTGTACCCCCCGGAGGGTGTGCATGGTCGATGAGCCCCGTAACCGTATGCCCCCTCGGAGTCACGATGGTGAGTAGGGGGTAGGGCCGACAAGGCGTTGTCTCAGACTTTGGGTCTGAAGATCCGGAACAATCTCGAACAGTTGTCGATGGTAATGGACCGTACAAAACAGAGAAAAGAGATGTCTCTCGGCACTCAGGACAGCCTGAGGTCACGGGTCGTGGGATTGCAGTTAACCGGCGGCAGTTTGATGGTCCACCGATGCCGGTTGGCCCGTAAGCGAATTGTGTTTAGGGCTGCGGGTCTGAGCGGACATTCCACTCTCACCCCTACAACTATCCACCCCCCGCCCCCCCGCACCTGCACGCCTACCCCACCTTCATGTTGTAACTCCCCCCCTCCCCAGCCTTGCATTAGAACAGCCGACAACCGTAGGAGCCACCCCCCCCCCCCCCCCGACCACTATGACCATCGTGGGAAACAACGAAATTTACATCACGGAAAATCTGATTGGGCCATTTTTGTTACACAAATTTTTGGGTCAGCCCCCCCCCCCCCCCCTCCTCCCTTCTGATGTTAGCATTTGGCGGCTTCGGAGCCGATATTTACCCGTTGCCAAAAGAGCGACCAGGGTAGAGCGTGCCTCCAGGGTGTGGCCAGCCCAGCACCACCCCCCTAAACAGGTACAGCAAATGGGCTCCGTAGGTTTGCCAGATGCTACTTCAAACTTCTGGATCATTGTACTTGGGTGCCCTTTCAGGAGGGGGGGGGGGGCTGAGGAATGAGCGATGGGACGAATTGTGGTGGCTGTAGGAATGGATTCAGGCATGCAGGACGAATATGGATGCATTTTGGATGACAACGGAGGCGTGCAGGGCACATGGTTTCATTGCCCATGCCGACACCTTCTTCCCATGCCGTCTTGGGCTCTGTCATTGCAGTATGGGCCCATGCTATGCCTACACCCAGACAGCCCTCTACACACATCTCTGAGGGCTGCCACTCTCTGCACGGCACGATTGCTCAGTCACATAGTAAACCAGGCCGCCTCCAAGAAAAGGCGTGCCCGCAAGAAACAAACAAATCACACACCGTCTGGTATTGTCGCCTGCAGCCTGCTAGAAATAAATGCTCTGTGTACGCACAGCGGACACTTGGTGGAACAATCGTTACGGGTTAAAACAAATAAAAAAAACGTGCAAAAACGTGTAAATAAACTCACACACCGGATAGCATTGTGCAACACCCCCAAAACCCCCAGAGTCAGACACTTCAGGGCAACGTCACCAAGTCCATGGCAGACAACAACCCTCCGATACTGCTTCTTCTGTGCGTAGCACACCGCTGTTACTCAGCCTTCCAATTTGTTTTGTGCTCCGGTAGCACACTGGGATGCCTTCGGGCGTGCCAGTTCCTGCTGCATTTCCTGGTATTGGATACAGCAGGTCCCTACTACTTGTAATGTCCGCTACCACATCGTCTTGTGGGACAATCGTAGCACTGGACACCTCTGATCCTTGATTCCAAGAGATTTCTTGAGTGATTTCTAATGAGCAAGCTCCAGCAGCTCATCATGACTCCCGGGGGTGCCCAGGTGCAGGCCCTGGCCCCCCCCAGCCCTGTTACATCCACATCATCCCCCTGTCAAATCCCTGTCACCGGCATGCCACCCCCTGTCACGCACTCGTCTGCTTTGCCCTGTCCCTGTGTCCCCCCTTTGACCCCTGGCCTCTCTCTTTGTGCCCTGCCTTGACCATCTCTAGCGCCGTGCACGTTTGGTTAGGCTCGTTGGTCAGTTTGTTATGGCCCCAGTCCGTCACAGTACTCTCTTTCCCTGATCTCCCTGACTTCAGGGTGCCCCAGGGGATGGTTCACCCTCCCTACCCCCCCCCCCCCCTTGTCGTTCCCCCCCCCCTTGTCGTTCCCCGGGGGGGGGGGGGGGGGTACCAGGAGGGGCAACAGGAGTTGGGCCCTCCAACCATTTTGTTATAAATGCCCCGCCCCTTCAACCCAAAGGACACACCGTTTTCCCCTCCTTCCCTTTGCATTGCTGGGGTAGAGACAGGCAGAACCTTTCGCCCCCACCCACTGCACTGCACAGCACGGCATAGGGGCATTGGCAGACGTCTCTCAGGGATGCCTTTGCAGATTTTCGAAAAAGGCGTGGAACCCCCCGTTGTGCAACACAACATGGGGACTGGTGGTGCCGGGGTAAAGGGATTTCTGGGCTGGCCCCCCATTTTGGCCCCCCATTACTTCAAGACCACCGGGGGTGGGGCTGGAGGGGAGGCCACCCATCCCCCTGTCCCCCCTGGACACCCCCCCCCCCCCCTCTTAAGGGGAGCACCAACTGCAGATGAGGTCCAGCCGCCTGCGTTGGGCAGTTCGCCACTGGCGCGTCAATGATCAACCGGCAATTGGGCCGTTGACCTGTGTTTATACAATCAACAAGTTTACCCACGGGCAGCGATGCCCTCTCTTCTCCGGTGGACTCACTGGGAAGGGCACCCTCCCCCCACCTCGAAGTGCCCAACCTGCTGCACATGCACACGAGGACATGTATGTGCAGAGCGCTTCTTGACTTGCGTGCGGCCCCTGCCTTGTAATCCCCCCCCCCCCTTTGCAATCCCCCCCTCCCCATCACATTTCAAACGCTCTTTCACGTGCAATGAATGAACCTTGCAGTACCGCCGGACTAGTGTCTGGAATTGTCTATGGCGGGGACATTCAGTCTATCAGAACCGACCATTGATCCCCCTCAAACGCTCTTTCCCCTGCTCATTCTCGACACGGGGTCTGACATATACATATACATATACCGCGCCTGAGGTCCACAGTGTTGCTGAGGCCTTCCGCTACTTGCATTTTCCTCTCTTCTCCCCCCCAAAAACAAGAAAGTAAACAAATAAACACGTAAACGAAATAGACAATCTACTAACCGGCCAAGACCCTTCTCCCAGCGTTTATTGCCCCCTTGCCTTCCACTCACACCCAGATAGCAGCTGTATGCACCTCCCAGAACGTTCATTCAGCTCCGTTGCAGGATTTCCTCTGCCATCTCTCGTCATCTGTTGTCCTGTCTTCGAGGGTGCCGCCCGCGCGCTCCGCGACGGTGCCCCAGGGCACGTGCGTGCGGCCCCGTCTATGGGCCCTGATGCGCACGCGGTGCCGCAAGTCACCGCGTCGCTCCGTTTGAGGACCTGCCGCCATGTTCTGCAGCGTGGCACACAGGCCAGACGTTTTGCAGGAAGCAATGTGCGCGGTGCCGCCCGCGCACATTGCCCCCCTCTTTTGTATTTTTGCAGCGCGTTTGGCAAAGATGGGTGCTCACCTCCACACTGATTGTTGAGTTGATGCAAGGAAAATAGGGAGAACGGGTGTCCCTCCCCCCCGCTTTTGGGGTGACAGCCCACTCCACCCCAACCCATTCTGCCTGCCCCCCCGGCGGCCGACCAGCCATCTTGCGACTGCCCCTCAACCGCCTTTCCAACCACCAGTCACCACTGCGGTAACTATGTTGGACAACCCCCTTCTGCCTGTGCTCGCAACAGTCTGCGCTTGCAGTGCGCGAATCATACCGTGGCCTTTCTCTCGGACGGCAGCTTTATTGGGCTTTCTCATTGCGGTACAGGTCCCATGCTACGCCTGGGGTGGGCGAGGATCTCGGGGGGAGCCCCTCCACGCCCCCCCACCCCCCTTCTGGGAGGGCTCCTTGGGCCGGTGCCGAAAGAGTGCCCTTTTCAACAATTGCAGTCCGAAAATTTACAGAAAAACATTGTGGACAGCAAATTTTAGGGGGTGTCCTCTGCTGCCCGCACCCAGCCACATGTTGCCTATCCACATCAACCGCAAGCAAGGCTTGCGTAGAAGGAGCAACGCCACCCGTTGCCCTGTCTTGATGTGCATGCGCACCCGCATTCACAAGATCCCGGGTATTGGTTGTTGCTGTGCAGTTGAGCCTCACAAGTGCCTTCTAATGAGCAAGCTCCGACAGCGAATCATGGCTTGACCAAAAAACAATATTGAGCCTCACAAACGTTTGAGGACAACGTTAGCAACCTCCAGCCAAAATATGCTGTTCTCAGACCCGACAACGCACCATAGGTCCTGGAGGGGGGGGGGGGGGGGGATACAGGGGGAGTATCGTGCACCGTGTGCGTGCGGTGCGGGTACTGGGGTTGTTGATCATCCAAGGCCCACCAGGAAATATCAGCAATCATCCAGAGCCAATCAGGGGGAATGGTGACGCCTCAGAGCCCCCCAGGTACCCTCTACAACTCCTCTCCCAGTAGACCATCTCCCGGAGAAGCTGTTCAAATACCTGACACGGTGCGCGCACGGTGCGGATACTCCCCCACAGTCCATCAAATCGGTTTGTGGCAAAAGGAGGAGTATCTCCCTCTGTGGACAAAAAAAAGATTTTTGTTGCAGCGGTGAATATGATTGTGCCCCTCAGGGGGCTATTTGCCCCCCCCCCCCCCCAAAGTTTTTGTCTACCGTCCCTGCACCCGATTCGGGGAGCCTGAGGAAAGATGATGGGAAGGAGACATTTCTCTGCGCTAAGGAGGAGTGGCCCGAGGGGATGGGCATTGTACCCCCCGGAGGGTGTGCATGGTCGATGAGCCCCGTAACCGTATGCCCCCTCGGAGTCACGATGGTGAGTAGGGGGTAGGGCCGACAAGGCGTTGTCTCAGACTTTGGGTCTGAAGATCCGGAACAATCTCGAACAGTTGTCGATGGTAATGGACCGTACAAAACAGAGAAAAGAGATGTCTCTCGGCACTCAGGACAGCCTGAGGTCACGGGTCGTGGGATTGCAGTTAACCGGCGGCAGTTTGATGGTCCACCGATGCCGGTTGGCCCGTAAGCGAATTGTGTTTAGGGCTGCGGGTCTGAGCGGACATTCCACTCTCACCCCTACAACTATCCACCCCCCGCCCCCCCGCACCTGCACGCCTACCCCACCTTCATGTTGTAACTCCCCCCCTCCCCAGCCTTGCATTAGAACAGCCGACAACCGTAGGAGCCACCCCCCCCCCCCCCCCGACCACTATGACCATCGTGGGAAACAACGAAATTTACATCACGGAAAATCTGATTGGGCCATTTTTGTTACACAAATTTTTGGGTCAGCCCCCCCCCCCCCCCCTCCTCCCTTCTGATGTTAGCATTTGGCGGCTTCGGAGCCGATATTTACCCGTTGCCAAAAGAGCGACCAGGGTAGAGCGTGCCTCCAGGGTGTGGCCAGCCCAGCACCACCCCCCTAAACAGGTACAGCAAATGGGCTCCGTAGGTTTGCCAGATGCTACTTCAAACTTCTGGATCATTGTACTTGGGTGCCCTTTCAGGAGGGGGGGGGGGGCTGAGGAATGAGCGATGGGACGAATTGTGGTGGCTGTAGGAATGGATTCAGGCATGCAGGACGAATATGGATGCATTTTGGATGACAACGGAGGCGTGCAGGGCACATGGTTTCATTGCCCATGCCGACACCTTCTTCCCATGCCGTCTTGGGCTCTGTCATTGCAGTATGGGCCCATGCTATGCCTACACCCAGACAGCCCTCTACACACATCTCTGAGGGCTGCCACTCTCTGCACGGCACGATTGCTCAGTCACATAGTAAACCAGGCCGCCTCCAAGAAAAGGCGTGCCCGCAAGAAACAAACAAATCACACACCGTCTGGTATTGTCGCCTGCAGCCTGCTAGAAATAAATGCTCTGTGTACGCACAGCGGACACTTGGTGGAACAATCGTTACGGGTTAAAACAAATAAAAAAAACGTGCAAAAACGTGTAAATAAACTCACACACCGGATAGCATTGTGCAACACCCCCAAAACCCCCAGAGTCAGACACTTCAGGGCAACGTCACCAAGTCCATGGCAGACAACAACCCTCCGATACTGCTTCTTCTGTGCGTAGCACACCGCTGTTACTCAGCCTTCCAATTTGTTTTGTGCTCCGGTAGCACACTGGGATGCCTTCGGGCGTGCCAGTTCCTGCTGCATTTCCTGGTATTGGATACAGCAGGTCCCTACTACTTGTAATGTCCGCTACCACATCGTCTTGTGGGACAATCGTAGCACTGGACACCTCTGATCCTTGATTCCAAGAGATTTCTTGAGTGATTTCTAATGAGCAAGCTCCAGCAGCTCATCATGACTCCCGGGGGTGCCCAGGTGCAGGCCCTGGCCCCCCCCAGCCCTGTTACATCCACATCATCCCCCTGTCAAATCCCTGTCACCGGCATGCCACCCCCTGTCACGCACTCGTCTGCTTTGCCCTGTCCCTGTGTCCCCCCTTTGACCCCTGGCCTCTCTCTTTGTGCCCTGCCTTGACCATCTCTAGCGCCGTGCACGTTTGGTTAGGCTCGTTGGTCAGTTTGTTATGGCCCCAGTCCGTCACAGTACTCTCTTTCCCTGATCTCCCTGACTTCAGGGTGCCCCAGGGGATGGTTCACCCTCCCTACCCCCCCCCCCCCTTGTCGTCCCCCCCCCCCTTGTCGTTCCCCGGGGGGGGGGGGGGGGTACCAGGAGGGGCAACAGGAGTTGGGCCCTCCAAACATTTTGTTATAAATGCCCCGCCCCTTCAACCCAAAGGACACACCGTTTTCCCCTCCTTCCCTTTGCATTGCTGGGGTAGAGACAGGCAGAACCTTTCGCCCCCACCCACTGCACTGCACAGCACGGCATAGGGGCATTGGCAGACGTCTCTCAAGGATGCCTTTGCAGATTTTCGAAAAAGGCGTGGAACCCCCCGTTGTGCAACACAACATGGGGACTGGTGGTGCCGGGGTAAAGGTATTCCTGGGCTGGCCCCCCATTTTGGCCCCCCATTACTTCAAGACCACCGGGGGTGGGGCTGGAGGGGAGGCCACCCATCCCCCTGTCCCCCCTGGACACCCCCCCCCCCCCCTCTTAAGGGGAGCACCAACTGCAGATGAGGTCCAACCGCCTGCGTTGGGCAGTTCGCCACTGGCGCGTCAATGATCAACCGGCAATTGGGCCGTTGACCTGTGTTTATACAATCAACAAGTTTACCCACGGGCAGCGATGCCCTCTCTTCTCCGGTGGACTCACTGGGAAGGGCACCCTCCCCCCACCTCGAAGTGCCCAACCTGCTGCACATGCACACGAGGACATGTATGTGCAGAGCGCTTCTTGACTTGCGTGCGGCCCCTGCCTTGTAATCCCCCCCCCCCCCTTTGCAATCCCCCCCTCCCCATCACATTTCAAACGCTCTTTCACGTGCAATGAATGAACCTTGCAGTACTGCCGGACTAGTGTCTGGAATTGTCTATGGCGGGGACATTCAGTCTATCAGAACCGACCATTGATCCCCCTCAAACGCTCTTTCCCCTGCTCATTCTCGACACGGGGTCTGACATATACATATACATATACCGCGCCTGAGGTCCACAGTGTTGCTGAGGCTACTTGCATTTTCCTCTCTTCTCCCCCCCAAAAACAAGAAAGTAAACAAATAAACACGTAAACGAAATAGACAATCTACTAACCGGCCAAGACCCTTCTCCCAGCGTTTATTGCCCCCTTGCCTTCCACTCACACCCAGATAGCAGCTGTATGCACCTCCCAGAACGTTCATTCAGCTCCGTTGCAGGATTTCCTCTGCCATCTCTCGTCATCTGTTGTCCTGTCTTCGAGGGTGCCGCCCGCGCGCTCCGCGACGGTGCCCCAGGGCATGTGCGTGCGGCCCCGTCTATGGGCCCTGATGCGCACGCGGTGCCGCAAGTCACCGCGTCGCTCCGTTTGAGGACCTGCCGCCATGTTCTGCAGCGTGGCACACAGGCCAGACGTTTTGCAGGAAGCAATGTGCGCGGTGCCGCCCGCGCACATTGCCCCCCTCTTTTGTATTTTTGCAGCGCGTTTGGCAAAGATGGGTGCTCACCTCCACACTGATTGTTGAGTTGATGCAAGGAAAATAGGGAGAACGGGTGCCCCTCCCCCCCGCTTTTGGGGTGACAGCCCACTCCACCCCAACCCATTCTGCCTGCCCCCCCGGCGGCCGACCAGCCATCTTGCGACTGCCCCTCAACCGCCTTTCCAACCACCAGTCACCACTGCGGTAACTATGTTGGACAACCCCCTTCTGCCTGTGCTCGCAACAGTCTGCGCTTGCAGTGCGCGAATCATACCGTGGCCTTTCTCTCGGACGGCAGCTTTATTGGGCTTTCTCGTTGCGGTACAGGTCCCATGCTACGCCTGGGGTGGGCGAGGATCTCGGGGGGAGCCCCTCCACGCCCCCCCACCCCCCTTCTGGGAGGGCTCCTTGGGCCGGTGCCGAAAGAGTGCCCTTTTCAACAATTGCAGTCCGAAAATTTACAGAAAAACATTGTGGACAGCAAATTTTAGGGGGTGTCCTCTGCTGCCCGCACCCAGCCACATGTTGCCTATCCACATCAACCGCAAGCAAGGCTTGCGTAGAAGGAGCAACGCCACCCGTTGCCCTGTCTTGATGTGCATGCGCACCCGCATTCACAAGATCCCGGGTATTGGTTGTTGCTGTGCAGTTGAGCCTCACAAGTGCCTTCTAATGAGCAAGCTCCGACAGCGAATCATGGCTTGACCAAAAAACAATATTGAGCCTCACAAACGTTTGAGGACAACGTTAGCAACCTCCAGCCAAAATATGCTGTTCTCAGACCCGACAACGCACCATAGGTCCTGGAGGGGGGGGGGGGTACAGGGGGAGTATCGTGCACCGTGTGCGTGCGGTGCGGGTACTGGGGTTGTTGATCATCCAAGGCCCACCAGGAAATATCAGCAATCATCCAGAGCCAATCAGGGGGAATGGTGACGCCTCAGAGCCCCCCAGGTACCCTCTACAACTCCTCTCCCAGTAGACCATCTCCCGGAGAAGCTGTTCAAATACCTGACACGGTGCGCGCACGGTGCGGATACTCCCCCACAGTCCATCAAATCGGTTTGTGGCAAAAGGAGGAGTATCTCCCTCTGTGGACAAAAAAAAGATTTTTGTTGCAGCGGTGAATATGATTGTGCCCCTCAGGGGGCTATTTGCCCCCCCCCCCCCCAAAAGTTTTTATCTACCGTCCCTGCACCCGATTCGGGGAGCCTGAGGAAAGATGATGGGAAGGAGACATTTCTCTGCGCTAAGGAGGAGTGGCCCGAGGGGATGGGCATTGTACCCCCCGGAGGGTGTGCATGGTCGATGAGCCCCGTAACCGTATGCCCCCTCGGAGTCACGATGGTGAGTAGGGGGTAGGGCCGACAAGGCGTTGTCTCAGACTTTGGGTCTGAAGATCCGGAACAATCTCGAACAGTTGTCGATGGTAATGGACCGTACAAAACAGAGAAAAGAGATGTCTCTCTGCACTCAGGACAGCCTGAGGTCACGGGTCGTGGGATTGCAGTTAACCGGCGGCAGTTTGATGGTCCACCGATGCCGGTTGGCCCGTAAGCGAATTGTGTTTAGGGCTGCGGGTCTGAGCGGACATTCCACTCTCACCCCTACAACTATCCACCCCCCGCCCCCCCGCACCTGCACGCCTACCCCACCTTCATGTTGTAACTCCCCCCCTCCCCAGCCTTGCATTAGAACAGCCGACAACCGTAGGAGCCACCCCCCCCACCCCCCCAGACCACTGTGACCATCGTGGGAAACAACGAAATTTACATCACGGAAAATCTGATTGGGCCATTTTTGTTACACAAATTTTTGGGTCAGCCCCCCCCCCCCCCCCTCCTCCCTTCTGATGTTAGCATTTGGCGGCTTCGGAGCCGATATTTACCCGTTGCCAAAAGAGCGACCAGGGTAGAGCGTGCCTCCAGGGTGTGGCCAGCCCAGCACCACCCCCCTAAACAGGTACAGCAAATGGGCTCCGTAGGTTTGCCAGATGCTACTTCAAACTTCTGGATCATTGTACTTGGGTGCCCTTTCAGGAGGGGGGGGGGGCCTGAGGAATGAGCGATGGGACGAATTGTGGTGGCTGTAGGAATGGATTCAGGCATGCAGGACGAATATGGATGCATTTTGGATGACAACGGAGGCGTGCAGGGCACATGGTTTCATTGCCCATGCCGACACCTTCTTCCCATGCCGTCTTGGGCTCTGTCATTGCAGTATGGGCCCATGCTATGCCTACACCCAGACAGCCCTCTACACACATCTCTGAGGGCTGCCACTCTCTGCACGGCACGATTGCTCAGTCACATAGTAAACCAGGCCGCCTCCAAGAAAAGGCGTGCCCGCAAGAAACAAACAAATCACACACCGTCTGGTATTGTCGCCTGCAGCCTGCTAGAAATAAATGCTCTGTGTACGCACAGCGGACACTTGGTGGAACAATCGTTACGGGTTAAAACAAATAAAAAAAACGTGCAAAAACGTGTAAATAAACTCACACACCGGATAGCATTGTGCAACACCCCCAAAACCCCCAGAGTCAGACACTTCAGGGCAACGTCACCAAGTCCATGGCAGACAACAACCCTCCGATACTGCTTCTTCTGTGCGTAGCACACCGCTGTTACTCAGCCTTCCAATTTGTTTTGTGCTCCGGTAGCACACTGGGATGCCTTCGGGCGTGCCAGTTCCTGCTGCATTTCCTGGTATTGGATACAGCAGGTCCCTACTACTTGTAATGTCCGCTACCACATCGTCTTGTGGGACAATCGTAGCACTGGACACCTCTGATCCTTGATTCCAAGAGATTTCTTGAGTGATTTCTAATGAGCAAGCTCCAGCAGCTCATCATGACTCCCGGGGGTGCCCAGGTGCAGGCCCTGGCCCCCCCCAGCCCTGTTACATCCACATCATCCCCCTGTCAAATCCCTGTCACCGGCATGCCACCCCCTGTCACGCACTCGTCTGCTTTGCCCTGTCCCTGTGTCCCCCCTTTGACCCCTGGCCTCTCTCTTTGTGCCCTGCCTTGACCATCTCTAGCGCCGTGCATGTTTGGTTAGGCTCGTTGGTCAGTTTGTTATGGCCCCAGTCCGTCACAGTACTCTCTTTCCCTGATCTCCCTGACTTCAGGGTGCCCCAGGGGATGGTTCACCCTCCCTACCCCCCCCCCCCCTTGTCGTCCCCCCCCCCTTGTCGTTCCCCGGGGGGGGGGGGGGGTACCAGGAGGGGCAACAGGAGTTGGGCCCTCCAAACATTTTGTTATAAATGCCCCGCCCCTTCAACCCAAAGGACACACCGTTTTCCCCTCCTTCCCTTTGCATTGCTGGGGTAGAGACAGGCAGAACCTTTCGCCCCCACCCACTGCACTGCACAGCACGGCATAGGGGCATTGGCAGACGTCTCTCAGGGATGCCTTTGCAGATTTTCGAAAAAGGCGTGGAACCCCCCGTTGTGCAACACAACATGGGGACTGGTGGTGCCGGGGTAAAGGGATTCCTGGGCTGGCCCCCCATTTTGGCCCCCCATTACTTCAAGACCACCGGGGGTGGGGCTGGAGGGGAGGCCACCCATCCCCCTGTCCCCCCTGGACACCCCCCCCCCCCCCTCTTAAGGGGAGCACCAACTGCAGATGAGGTCCAACCGCCTGCGTTGGGCAGTTCGCCACTGGCGCGTCAATGATCAACCGGCAATTGGGCCGTTGACCTGTGTTTATACAATCAACAAGTTTACCCACGGGCAGCGATGCCCTCTCTTCTCCGGTGGACTCACTGGGAAGGGCACCCTCCCCCCACCTCGAAGTGCCCAACCTGCTGCACATGCACACGAGGACATGTATGTGCAGAGCGCTTCTTGACTTGCGTGCGGCCCCTGCCTTGTAATCCCCCCCCCCCCCTTTGCAATCCCCCCCTCCCCATCACATTTCAAACGCTCTTTCACGTGCAATGAATGAACCTTGCAGTACCGCCGGACTAGTGTCTGGAATTGTCTATGGCGGGGACATTCAGTCTATCAGAACCGACCATTGATCCCCCTCAAACGCTCTTTCCCCTGCTCATTCTCGACACGGGGTCTGACATATACATATACATATACCGCGCCTGAGGTCCACAGTGTTGCTGAGGCCTTCCGCTACTTGCATTTTCCTCTCTTCTCCCCCCCAAAAACAAGAAAGTAAACAAATAAACACGTAAACGAAATAGACAATCTACTAACCGGCCAAGACCCTTCTCCCAGCGTTTATTGCCCCCTTGCCTTCCACTCACACCCAGATAGCAGCTGTATGCACCTCCCAGAACGTTCATTCAGCTCCGTTGCAGGATTTCCTCTGCCATCTCTCGTCATCTGTTGTCCTGTCTTCGAGGGTGCCGCCCGCGCGCTCCGCGACGGTGCCCCAGGGCACGTGCGTGCGGCCCCGTCTATGGGCCCTGATGCGCACGCGGTGCCGCAAGTCACCGCGTCGCTCCGTTTGAGGACCTGCCGCCATGTTCTGCAGCGTGGCACACAGGCCAGACGTTTTGCAGGAAGCAATGTGCGCGGTGCCGCCCGCGCACATTGCCCCCCTCTTTTGTATTTTTGCAGCGCGTTTGGCAAAGATGGGTGCTCACCTCCACACTGATTGTTGAGTTGATGCAAGGAAAATAGGGAGAACGGGTGCCCCTCCCCCCCGCTTTTGGGGTGACAGCCCACTCCACCCCAACCCATTCTGCTGCCCCCCCGGCGGCCGACCAGCCATCTTGCGACTGCCCCTCAACCGCCTTTCCAACCACCAGTCACCACTGCGGTAACTATGTTGGACAACCCCCTTCTGCCTGTGCTCGCAACAGTTTGCGCTTGCAGTGCGCGAATCATACCGTGGCCTTTCTCTCGGACGGCAGCTTTATTGGGCTTTCTCATTGCGGTACAGGTCCCATGCTACGCCTGGGGTGGGCGAGGATCTCGGGGGGAGCCCCTCCACGCCCCCCCACCCCCCTTCTGGGAGGGCTCCTTGGGCCGGTGCCGAAAGAGTGCCCTTTTCAACAATTGCAGTCCGAAAATTTACAGAAAAACATTGTGGACAGCAAATTTTAGGGGGTGTCCTCTGCTGCCCGCACCCAGCCACATGTTGCCTATCCACATCAACCGCAAGCAAGGCTTGCGTAGAAGGAGCAACGCCACCCGTTGCCCTGTCTTGATGTGCATGCGCACCCGCATTCACAAGATCCCGGGTATTGGTTGTTGCTGTGCAGTTGAGCCTCACAAGTGCCTTCTAATGAGCAAGCTCCGACAGCGAATCATGGCTTGACCAAAAAACAATATTGAGCCTCACAAACGTTTGAGGACAACGTTAGCAACCTCCAGCCAAAATATGCTGTTCTCAGACCCGACAACGCACCATAGGTCCTGGAGGGGGGGGGGGGGGGGGGGTACAGGGGGAGTATCGTGCACCGTGTGCGTGCGGTGCGGGTACTGGGGTTGTTGATCATCCAAGGCCCACCAGGAAATATCAGCAATCATCCAGAGCCAATCAGGGGGAATGGTGACGCCTCAGAGCCCCCCAGGTACCCTCTACAACTCCTCTCCCAGTAGACCATCTCCCGGAGAAGCTGTTCAAATACCTGACACGGTGCGCGCACGGTGCGGATACTCCCCCACAGTCCATCAAATCGGTTTGTGGCAAAAGGAGGAGTATCTCCCTCTGTGGACAAAAAAAAAGATTTTTGTTGCAGCGGTGAATATGATTGTGCCCCTCAGGGGGCTATTTGCCCCCCCCCCCCCCAAAAGTTTTTGTCTACCGTCCCTGCACCCGATTCGGGGAGCCTGAGGAAAGATGATGGGAAGGAGACATTTCTCTGCGCTAAGGAGGAGTGGCCCGAGGGGATGGGCATTGTACCCCCCGGAGGGTGTGCATGGTCGATGAGCCCCGTAACCGTATGCCCCCTCGGAGTCACGATGGTGAGTAGGGGGTAGGGCCGACAAGGCGTTGTCTCAGACTTTGGGTCTGAAGATCCGGAACAATCTCGAACAGTTGTCGATGGTAATGGACCGTACAAAACAGAGAAAAGAGATGTCTCTCGGCACTCAGGACAGCCTGAGGTCACGGGTCGTGGGATTGCAGTTAACCGGCGGCAGTTTGATGGTCCACCGATGCCGGTTGGCCCGTAAGCGAATTGTGTTTAGGGCTGCGGGTCTGAGCGGACATTCCACTCTCACCCCTACAACTATCCACCCCCCGCCCCCCGCACCTGCACGCCTACCCCACCTTCATGTTGTAACTCCCCCCCTCCCCAGCCTTGCATTAGAACAGCCGACAACCGTAGGAGCCACCCCCCCCCCCCCCCCCAGACCACTGTGACCATCGTGGGAAACAACGAAATTTACATCACGGAAAATCTGATTGGGCTATTTTTGTTACACAAATTTTTGGGTCAGCCCCCCCCCCCCCCCCCTCCTCCCTTCTGATGTTAGCATTTGGCGGCTTCGGAGCTGATATTTACCCGTTGCCAAAAGAGCGACCAGGGTAGAGCGTGCCTCCAGGGTGTGGCCAGCCCAGCACCACCCCCCTAAACAGGTACAGCAAATGGGCTCCGTAGGTTTGCCAGATGCTACTTCAAACTTCTGGATCATTGTACTTGGGTGCCCTTTCAGGAGGGGGGGGGGGCTGAGGAATGAGCGATGGGACGAATTGTGGTGGCTGTAGGAATGGATTCAGGCATGCAGGACGAATATGGATGCATTTTGGATGACAACGGGAGGCGTGCAGGGCACATGGTTTCATTGCCCATGCCGACACCTTCTTCCCATGCCGTCTTGGGCTCTGTCATTGCAGTATGGGCCCATGCTATGCCTACACCCAGACAGCCCTCTACACACATCTCTGAGGGCTGCCACTCTCTGCACGGCACGATTGCTCAGTCACATAGTAAACCAGGCCGCCTCCAAGAAAAGGCGTGCCCGCAAGAAACAAACAAATCACACACCGTCTGGTATTGTCGCCTGCAGCCTGCTAGAAATAAATGCTCTGTGTACGCACAGCGGACACTTGGTGGAACAATCGTTACGGGTTAAAACAAATAAAAAAAACGTGCAAAAACGTGTGAATAAACTCACACACCGGATAGCATTGTGCAACACCCCCAAAACCCCCAGAGTCAGACACT
>CAXIWF010001404.1:0-34504 GCA_964036045.1 Eutreptiella sp. 'Long Island Sound 2002' | reverse complement strand
ATATTTGCATTTATTTTACAGCATTGTTATTGTGCATTTTGTTGGATATGCAATGCATTGCTCTGGGTTAAATTGTGTATTGGTTTGACGTTACAATGCATAGTACCATAGTATGCTTTTACATATATCATAGTCTCTTATTGGAGTCATAGGCAACTGGGATCATCTTACTTTGTGCCATGTCTGACTTAATCATGTTTGTTTGGTCTGTCTGGACGTGACGTGTACCTCGCGCTTGTATACGTGACGGGCAGTTGGGGTGCACAACACTGAGTATGAGGTTCGAGGTGAGAGAGCTCCAATCCCCGCTGCCGCCCCTGTTGTGGGTACTGCAGCTACTACCGGTGGTGTAAGCGGTACACGCGCTGCTTCTGTAGGTACGCCCTATCTCGTCAGAGCCGCTTCAACTTCCACTTCCAGTAGTGGTGGCGGCGGTGGTGGAGCCAGCAGTTTGGGAAGTGTCGACCGCCACTGGGAGAAATCAACCAGCTCCGACAAAGCTGCTGCCACAGCAGTTGAGGCGGACGCTACTGGAGGCTTTAACAGGAAGCTTGAGGTGAAGAGAAGATTGCCTACTGAAATAATACTATTGTATTATTTGACGTTGATCTCTGTTACACATTTGCCGAGTGCGAGTTATTTGAAGCATACGCACTCATTTTTCACTACTCTATATTGTGAACGTCTCTCTCTTCTTCTTTTTCCTCTCCCTCTCTATTTTTGTCGCTTCTTCCCTTCATAAATCTCCCTCTCTGTTGGATCAGGCCCATCGTGTTGTGGGCCCAGATGGCTACTATTTGGGAATCATCGATTTCCAGCAAAAGTGGGACTTGTCTAAAATAGTAAGAAGTCATTGATATGCCCTCAAGAAGTCATTGATATGCCATGCGTTTTGTTTTCATTAATTGGAGGAACCTTTTCACCAAATTCCATCCTTAGATAATCATGGTATTTTGTTTTTTCTTTTTTGCGAATAGTTTGAGCGCTGGGGCAAGATATACTTCCAGGGCGCTGACCCAGATGGATTATCTGCCATTGAGCCAGAGATATATAAAGAGCGGTAAGCGTATAATTTTGAAAGATTTCCTTACAGTCGTTTTCATAATAACTACTGCACGGTACTACCTATTTTGTACACGGTAGCTATCTACCTGATACGTAAAAGGTTCATTGATTTTCGAGCGAATGTTATAGAGTTGTACTAATGCCTAGCTAGTATGATAGTATCAGCATTGAAGTTTTTTTTTGTGAATTTGCCTTATAAACGAAATTACAGTTTCTTTTCAAATTCAATTTTATCGTTGTGCACTGTGCTGTGGTTTGTCAACATTATCTCATGAACTGTGCTGTGGTTTGTCAACATTATCTCACGCACTATGCTGTGGTCTGTAAACATTATCTCACGCACTGTACTGTGGTTTGTCAACATTATCTCACGCACTGTGCCGTGGTTTGTCAACATTGTCCTCGTAGGTTTCTGAAGAAAGTTGAAGATTTGTTGGATCTGGAGACTCTTAACAGGACCTACATCTAATTGATCTTGTGGAGTGTCAAAGTGCTTTCTCAGCGAGACGTAGTGCGGTCATAGCTCCTCCTATACCTGCTGCATCGTAACTGCTGCTCGTATGTTACGAAATATTAATCTCGTGTCTGTATGTTTCGTACTATGTCTGCTTACAGTACCCCTTAAGCCCCATAATAAAAATTCTCCGAAGCTTTGTTATGATAATGGTCGATGTAAATATTATCTCTGATACCTTAGATAGCAGAAGGACCGAAGGCACTTTCACATCCCAGCAGCTATCCAATGCAGCTGTGCTAAGTAAATTAAGGGCCGTTTAGCGTCTGCACAGCTGCCAAGTGATTAGGCACGATAAACATATCATTTGAAATCGTCAGAGTTAATCAAGTTCTATGCTAAGATTGATAGTTTGATGTTAAGTGCTACCAATACCGGTTAACAGTTTGTATTTTGCGTTTTATCTATGCATTCGCCCCTTCGCCGCGTAAAGGACATTATTGTACGAAGTAGAATACTTAAGTGGCTGTTACCAGCACCAGCTTATTGCAGAATGTCTGTTTGATTTTCATCAAGCAGTAAATGGCAAGCAGAAGATGTTACACCAACCAACCCACTATCATCAGATATCATTTGGTACTTCGTACTATTTAACCACTATCAAAAGAAGCACCCTACATTGGGCATAAACAACAGTGCAGACTTGCGCGACCAATCATCCCTCTTCGTCGTCTGAGTCTATCATCACAGCACGGCGCTTCCTGTCCCGGGCAACACCTGACGACGGCTTGGACTCAGATGCGGCGTTGTGAACAGCGTTCTTCTTCTCGGTGTCTCTGGCAACTCCTGCTGCAGCTGCAGCTCCTGGTACCCCTGGTGCTACTGCGATTGGGGAGTCACGCATATCCATTTCCATATCGCTGTCATCTAGCTGAGTGGGAGCAGTGAAGGCAGTGGCCCTCGACCCGGCCATCTGGGTACCGACGTCCAGCTGAGTAGGAAAGTACGTATCGTCATTCTGCTGCTGCTCCTGCAAGGCTGGCTGCTGAGGCTGGGTGGCCCACAGATCTTGCTGCTGTGAAGCATCTTCACCCAATTCCAGTTGGGTGTGTAACTGCGTGGCGTCACGCTGGGTGGGCAGAGTGATCTGCGTGGAGTCGATCTGGGAGGCAAATGATTGCGTAAGGCCGCCTGGAAAGCCGCCGGTGGGGTTAACTCCCAATCCCTGAGATCGGGTGCCATCGCGGACTGCCTGCTGTCTGGACTGACGTTCAGTCGCAGCTTCGCCATCGACTCCACCACCACCACTACTGCTGCTGCTGCCGCCATGAAGAGGTGAGTCCATCAAGGCGAGGATAGCGTCATCCTCATCAATATCATCTTTTTCGTCTTTCTTCTTCTCTTGGTGACTGCCATCATCATCGTCGTCTTCCTCCATGTCTTGCAACTGCAGCAACTGCACGCGTTTTTGAACTTGCTTCTCGTTCCGATTGTTTCCGAAAGCTCTGCAGATAAGGCCAAATGCAATCGTCGAGGTAGACGTTAGGGAGTCAGGGGGTAGGGTGTACGATATTTAGTCGCACGAGCACAGCAGCAAAAATGTTCAGGCTGGTTATGCAGCAAAAACAAAATAGAAAGTCTTTTGATTAATCAGATAGGAATATTGGGTCGAAAATTTTTCCCATCCTAGAGCAAAATATCACGTGACAATACACAATGAGAAACGCTTACCCCAAAGCCTTGCTGTTAGCTATGGAAATGTACACACTGTTGGATCCAGCATAGTTCCGGTAGAGCTGCCGCAACACCGCATCTTCCTGCGTAGACCACGGCGCCGCTGCACGCCCGGAACGGCGCAAACTAGAGCCAGTACCGGTGCCAGAACGAGCAGATGAGTGTGCATGTGCAGGTGATGCCATGGGGAATGAGGCATCATCGTTATCATCGTCGCTGTTCAGTCCCAGCACCCGTCGCAGCTTCTTGCACCCACTACCACCACCACCACCACCGCCGCCACGCCCCTGACCTCCCTGTTGTCCATCGGTTCGATCAGCCGCGGATCCAAGCAATGCATCAGAGTTTGCAGGGCTGTCAAACAGATCAATGCCGCTGCTGGCTTCGTCGTCACTAGCCAGCGAGGCGCGCTTATAGCTACTAGGGGTGTCTGCGGTGCTCGTGGCGCTTCGCTGTGCAGACCGAGCGGCAAACGTACTCTTCTTCTTCAGCCGGCCTCCACCGCGACGAGAGCGCGCGCCAGCAGCTGCTGTGGAGGCTTCCCTCTCCAACGCATCATCATCATCGCCATCGTTGTCAACGCTATCACTGTCACTGTCCGCAGCGTTGTGACGCTTCCTCTTGTTTCTCAGTTTAAGCCCTTTCCTGCCGTTTAAGCCTCTCTTTGCCTTCTTGCCCTTATCTTTGCCCTTCTTAGCGGGCTTCATTGCAGCGAAGGCCGCAGAGACGTTGTTTTCATCGAACTCCTCTTCGCTGTCAGATTCAGCGCCACCATCAGCAGCGGACTTAGAAACAGTTTTATTGTGCCGGCTGCCACTTCTCTTGCTCTTGCTTTTGTGCTTACGCGTGCTGCCATCTTTCGCGACGCCATCTTTATTTGCACTTGAATCCGCATCAGCCTGACTATCAGCACTACTATCCTTGTCGCTGTCACCAGAGCTGCTGTTGTCGCTGTCCGTACTGCTGCCTACATCGTGATCAGCATCAACGTTGGCCTTACCTGTACTACTGCGAAGCATGAACACTTCGTTAACGCTGGCAAGATTAGAGGCCTCGTACACGGAATCAATATCGCGGCAGTGATCGACGGGGCGGGGATGGGAGAACAGCGCTTCGACGAAGAGTAAATGGTTCCGGTGAGACATCTCTCCGAACTTGCGCACGACAGACTTAATCAGGCGTAAGAGTGGCTCCATGTGCGGCACTTGCTGCACGTGCGGGTCGTTCAGAATGGTGCTGAACACATCCAGGGTCATAACGTTAAAGAGCAGAAACCCGTAGGATGCATCACCACCCACCACTGGTACACGGTTAAACTCATTAGATCTGCCTGCTCGGGAGATTGCAGCCTGCTGCTCTGCACGATCCTTGGCTGCCGCAAGCTTGTCAGCAGCCAGAGTAAAGGTGCACAGGCGACGGAAGAAGGAGTATATATGGTGCGTGACAATGGCGTCGTTTTGCTCGTAGTGCGCGAGGAGCTTCGTGTACATGCGCACGGTGCGATCTGTCGCCAATCGCTGGAAGTACTCTACAGCACTGAAGCGCTTAGCTGCTGTGATGTACTGGTCAAGGTCCAACTCGAAATTCTTCTTGTGCTTACCACTGCGGCGCTCCTTGGTGAGGGCTGCCTTCTCGTCCTCCGTGAAGGCTCCGTAGCGACTGGCGCAAGCCTCCAGCGTGCGCATAGTTTCGTGCACCAGCTCCACCAACGTCAGCAGGTGCTTGCGGGAGTAAGTACCCGGGCGCCACTGAGCGAGGAGCTTGAGTAGCGGGTCGGTGCGCTCCGTCGTGACGAAGAAGATGGGGTTTAGGATGGAGACGGCCAGCTCGTTGTGCCCGCTTTCGTCGGACTCCAACATGAGGCGCACGTAGCATATCATCTCCTTGTAGAGAGCCATGGGCAGCACCACGTGCTCCAGCCCTAGCCCCAGCCGTTGGGCGCTGGGGTTGTTGCTGGAGCTGTAGCGCTCGATGGCGGTGACGACGCGGTTGAAAGACATTCGGTCCAACGCATCCATCACATTCACCAGGTCTGGCACCCACTTCATCTCCACGTGGTATTTATGTTCCTGTTCCTGCTGCTGCTGCTCCTGTTGCTGTTGAAACCTGCGCTGTTCATCCGCCAGCTTAAGGCGGTTGTACTGCATGACTCGCGCGATTAGCTCGAAGTAACGCAGCTCTAGCTCGGGCCCCACACGCATCTCATCGCGGCGCTGATCTTCGTTAACACGACGCACCAGCGGTTTCAGACAGATGGCACTGGAGAGCATGTCAGTCAGGGTGGCCGCAACGACGGTGGCCTGCTGCGTATCGGAGCCAGCTACAAACTGGGAAGCGCAGGACTCAGTCTGTGTGTCCGCCTGTACGTTACAGAGTTGGTGAGGTGGGTAAATGAGTGTGAGTTACAGCATGTGTAAAAATTCCAAAATTGATAAAAAAAAATTCACTCGTCACAGGTAGTAAATTGCGGTGAAGTCCTAAATAAGCATCTGATCAGAGTCTGAATAGCTTACCAGTGCGAAGGTAAGGTGTCGCTTCTTGCGGCCGCCGCCCCCTTTGGTACTCTTCGGGAACGCCCCCGTGAGGGAGGTGTCGAAGGGGTCCTGTATCAGGCGGGCCGTCTGAGTGATCACTGGGCGGACAGGGGCATCGCCCTCCTCCCCGCCCTTGCCGCCCCCCCTGCCATCTGCACCTGCACCTGCTCCCGAGCCAGCCGGGTGAGTGCTAGATGTAGCGGTGCCACCAGAAGATCGCTGTGACTGCTGGAGTTGTTGCAGCGGGCGGCGATATACCCCGTGCAGACGGGAGGTAGCCAGCACGGGCTGCGCCTTGGCCCCACTTGTCCCTGCGCCACCCCGGGCCACAGCAGCAGCGGAGGAAGAGGAGGCGCCGGGCCCCGTGCAGTGGAGGATGCGGTTCGTACGCTCCCGTTGCAGCTTCTCAGTCAAGCTACCGCTCCCCATGGTGCCCTGTCGGCAGTTCTGCGCAACCGCTGCCGGAACGGGAACCGCTTGGTTCTGTCTACGCTGACTAGAAGCACTCGTGCTGACTGCGGCTGTGGCTGCGGCGGTCTTTGCTCCCTGCTGATTGGGTTTGTCTATATGTCTGCCGAATCCATCGATGAGCCCGTCTGCCTTCCACACCACGAACAGGTCCTTCGCTTCGAAAGAGCTGCAGTGCAGGTGCCGCCGGGGAGGGGAGAGGAGAGATGTGGTGAGGTGGGGTAGGTACATACATTTGTTGTCGCGTTATAGCAGAGCAATCGTTTCAGAAAGGCGGTGCAGGGCAGGGCAGTGCAGTGAGGTGCGGTGAGGCGACATCAAGCCATGGCCACTCGCCAGTAGGATGGAAAAGGGGGAATATGTAAGAATGAGAAGACAGGCAGATGAAAATTAAGCCACGAAACTCACCATATCGAGTAGTAAATAATAAGGATTATGTCACTGAGCCAGTCATTGTGGTATGACTTCAAGAGATCGCTACAGATACCAGGGATGACGCTCAGTAACACCTGCAGCGATGTGAAGACACGACATGAGATAAATGCCGCGATGAATAAACCAAAAATGGGAATTATGACTTAGCATCGTAAGTGAAGGAGAACGAAGAACATTATAAGGAAAATATGCATTAGCCAACAAGTAATATCATCCTTACCCTGAGCTGGACGATGTAGCGGTGGTGCACTGCGCGCATGAGCATCATCTGCGCTTGCGTGGTCCACTGTGGCTGAGCCTCGATCGCCAACAAGCGCCTACTCAATTAGGGCAGGGCAGATCAGAGCAGGTTAGATCAAGGCAGGTCAACGCAGGTCAGGTTAGGTGAGGTTAGATCAGGTCAGGCGAGCAACGCAACAACGCAACACATTGCGTATTGCATATAATATAATGATGACCAAAATCAAAGTGAAAAAAAATAAGGAGAAATCATATTTGAACTCAAGCATATGGTATTCAGACATTGATGTGGACATGTAGAGTTGCCCGTCAAACCCCACCCATACAAAGCCATCTTTCATCTGCAAAAGTCATATGTATTACATTGTCATGTTTGACATATCCTGTTATTCGATCACATCTTACCTTAGATAGGAGAAGCATATTGCGACCTGTGTCTTGTTGTCTTCCGTTGTCTGCACCTTTTCCTTCGCCCAAAACTCGCGGAACGCATTCGTGATTGCGGCATTGCACCCCTCTGTTGAACCACCATGCAGCAACAGAAACGAAGGCCAATAAAAATATTATCAAAATAAATTCGGATAGGCATTGAAATACAACATCGATTGAGCTTGCCTTATCAGCAAAGTAAAAAGTAAAAACAAATCCGAAAGGCAAATATACAATTAGAAAATAATAGAGGAAGCGCTGCTGAAACCTACCTGTGCAAAACGCCTCCTTGAAGCTGAGCAGAGCAGACAGCTGTGCAACAACGTTCTGCACCCGCGGGTTCAGCATGCCCACCGCGGCCTCACCATTAGCTCCGACGGTACCTGCAGCAACGGCGCCGCCCACCCCTTCTGTGTCAGTGCGATCCTCCCCGGGACTCAGAGCCTTGCCGCCAGTCGCACCTGCAACTCCTGCTGGTAGCGGAGCGTCGCCCAACATGCGCCGTTCTCCTGGTTGCGCCGGCCTCGGAGCTCTAGTTAGACCCCCTGGCCCTTCTGCTCCTTCTGCACTGCCCGCAGCCTCAAACCCATCGTCCAGACCTTCCTGGTCATCTGCGCGCGCGGTGGCGCGGTCCTGAAGATCCAACTCATTATTGCGACGGCTGGGTTTGCGGGCAGCTTTGCTAGCTTCCTTCAGCACATTCATGGATTCTTCTGACACGCGGCGCACGAGAATCAATGCCAGCCCACACACGCGCATCGCGAGAAGGCTGAAGAAAGCGAATCAACATGAAGGGAAGTGAGAGATTGAACACATTAAAAAAAGGTGGCCGTTCCAAGATAATGAACTTGGATAATCGAACAACAACAGATTAGGGTAAATTGCTGATAAGACGATATGGCAAATATCAACAAAGAAAGATGAGGGGAAAAACTTACCTATCATTCTTAGCGCATAGTTCTAGCAAAGGTCTGAGAATATTCTTGGCCCACTGTTTCTTGGCGATAAGTATTGTGAAGTCTCGCGTGTCAAAATTCTCACTTTGAAGGAGCTCTCTGTTGATTATATAGATGAGTGGGAAAGCGCAGTTTTAAAACAAATATAAAGGACATCACATTTATTGCAAGAAATCGGGGATTAAAATTATTTGTCAGTAGCATACCTTTTGGCACGTGCAACATATTTCGAAGTATCCAGTAATTTCTCGAACTGGAGGTCTTCCGTTCGGAATCGACCATTGTGATCCGGAACCGCATACTCTTTGGGATGCGACTCGACCATTGATCCGAAGCACTTGATAAGCTCTTGAACAACTTTATTCTTGATGCTTTGATTTTTATCTGTCCATTTTATCTTTGGTGCCAATTGCCGAAATTCAGCTTCGGGGTCTTCTTCCTGATCCTCTACTTCATGGTCGGACACTTCGTCCTCGTCGACGTAGCTATTATCAACTTCAGCCATCTTGGTCCACCAACGAACTTAAAGTCCAAAAAATAATTTAGACAATGCTCCAGTTTGCTCTAAGTTAATCTCGCCAGGCTCTAAATAAAAACGCAATCTATGCCTCATAATTTGAAAATGATGGAATTCTATTTTCAAAAATCACACAGAAATTTTTTTTGAATTTTCGAATTGGCACTGTACGGAGTATCCCAGTATCCCAGCAGTATCCAATTATCCCAGCACTCACACACTAAACTCCAGCAAGGGAGACTCCCTCCGAGTCGGGAGTAAGTTACCAAAGTAGTAGTAAGTTATGAGTATTTGCGGAAGTCTGCCAGCAGGGAGTCAACCATAGGCCTTGGATATCTTTTATATTTTAATTTAACACCGGAACATGCCCTGAATGCTTTCTTCTAACCGAACCTGATCATGGAGCTTTATCCTAGCGGATCTCAAGCAGCATGAGTAGTTTGCCAAGTAAAGGATCCCGCAGTGCAGGATCGATCCAACGTCCGCATGTTAAGAGCTCAGCAACCCCTTCCCCTTCCTCTCTCCGGGCGAAGGTTCTTAATAATTGCATATCAGCAATAAAATCGAAAAGATATGACATATTGAAGAAGATAAGAATGGAGTCCGGGGATAACCGGGATGCCTTGGTTACAGATCTTGTGAATGAAGCATACAGCGCCACCCGAATGCAGGATCGAATGAAGGCGGGAGATCCACAAGCGAGTGGATCACACCAGAGAGGAGAAATTAGCATCGAGGAAGACTTAGGAAGCCAAGAGCATCAGGCCCTTCTGCAGCAGATTGCAGAGGCTCTTGAACATGAATATGAACTGGCATTGCAGGCGGGGGAGTACTACGATGAACAGTTTCTCGAAGGATGGCAGGATCAGTATCCTGAAGAGGAGCTGTATCAAGACGAAGATGAAGCAAGCACAAATAGTGGCATCATATGCCCTATTTGCATGTGAGAATATACTTCGACTAAACTGTATCCATGTATGAGATGCTCTCTATAATCATTTTATGTGTGCATTCAGGCACGAATAGTGTAAAATTTTAGCTTTCTGCTCCCATGACGAATGCCATATCTCTCCCTTTTCATTTGCCATGTGATTGCTTAATAATGTTCCTTGATAACAGGAGCTCTGTGCTGCAATTTGCAGAGGAAATGGCTACAGCCTCGTGCTCTTGTGGTGCTTTGCTGAACATATTTGAAGAGGCTTCGGGCAGTCCGTTATCCGAATCAGCGCTGCGGGAGCTCCTCGCACAGGCGCACATCAGGTAGCTTATAGCACCCCCCCCCCCCCCCCCCCCCCCAACCACCACCACCTCCTCCCCTCTCCCTCCTCTCAGCCATCACCACCACCTCCTCCTCCTCCAACACCAACACCACCTCCCCTCTCCCTCCCCTCAGCCATCACCACCAACCTCCAGCTACTGTGGAATAGTCGTCCAAACTCTCAGATACCGATTCACATTCTATCCATATGTATATAGTCACAATGACGAGCGCTCCCATTCGAATGTTGTGTAACCATGTCAACGATAGGCACATGCGGCAATGTATGGAATTCATGCAGCTGATGCAGCAGGTGGAGGGGAATACGTTTGTCGCTTCGCCACGCAATGGTTCAAGTATAAGTAATCAAGCTGTCAGCCACCCGGCACAGCATGTTACTGCTGCAGGTGCCACTGCTGATTGCACCTACTGCAGCAGTAGCAGCCGTAGTGGTATCGGATGCATTGGTGGCAACAGCAATAATGGTGCTAATAGTGGTAGTTGTTGGGCGCCCCTGGCCGGACATGGCTCGGAACTTCCTGAAGATGGCTGTGAAGAACATATTGTATATAGATCTAACGCTAAATGTGGAGTTGATGATGGTCTGCAGCATCAGCAGCAACAAAAACAGGCGGATATGCGATTGCACGCACCACACACACATATAGTGCCTCCTCATCCACAGTCCCTGCAGGTGGGTGCGATGAACCAACAGGGCCTTAATACTTATAGCCCACCAACTGCCGAAGCAGCTGTTGCTTCATCAGCTCTGTTATCAACGAACACCTCCCCAGCTAAGAACTACCAGCCTCGGGCAGTGCAGTTTACCATTAATGCCGGCAGACTCCATGCTTTCTGCTCCGAGTGTAATTTCCACGAACTCGTTATATAAATTTTGGTATTACGGGTATGATGATGGTCTCTGCGATGCCAATTATCCGGCAAATTAGAGTGGGCCGGAGTTTAATTATTACGTGCAATGCACAATTTCCAAAGCATGCACCTTGTCTTACAATATTAGTTGTTGTGGGTTTGTTATTGCTACGATAAACGTAGTTTGCTTAATTTACTGATGTGTCACGGGTGTTCATGAGAAGAATTTTGCTCTAGAAGCTGTTGTAATGTCCGTGCAATTTCGTCTGGTTGCTGGTTGCTTGTTTGATTATTGATTGATTGCATCACATAGCATAATAAAAGTAACCTAGTCAAAAGAGTTGATCTGTCGAAACGAAGAGAATATTGAATATTTACAGAACTTACATCAACAAAATGAAACGCTCTTCACTCCCGCCCGCCACTAAAAATCCCACTAATATGTACCATCACCACAGCCCCCTCCGTAGAACAAGTGCGGTACTATATGTCAGTTGTGAACAGCAGCCATTCTGCGCTTTATTTCTTCGAAGGAGGCCATGGTGATGGCGGTGCTGGGCATGAAGAACAGCACGCGCGCGCCCGCACCTCTGAACAGCGCTGCGAAGCCTTGGCGAGTGTATATCTTGTGCAGCGCGTCCCACAATCCCTTGAAGGTCTCCTCCGTAGCAACCGCTGCGGACGGGACATGCCTAGTTTTTCCGGTCACCTCTAGTTGTCCTGTAGCTGTAGTTGTAACTATAGTTATACTAGTAGTTGCAGCTATACTTGTACTTGTACCTGTATTACCTGTGGGAGAGGCTACTGCCATTGCAGCTGGGACTATTGAAGCAGTCACCGAGGAAGAACCAGCACTTGCTGGGGTGAGCACCTGTGCTGCTAACGTGGGCGAGGATCTTAGAGCTGATGCTACGCTAGTGGTACGGGGATGGGAGGAGCCACTGCTCACGGCATTAGCTACTGCCTCTTCCTGCTGCAGGGGCTTCAAGTTCTTTTGGATTTGAAACCTAGCATTGCATGATATAGATTTAAAAGGAGCAAACAGAACTATAAAAGGACTGCGGTGAAAATATGAAGATAATTTATTGTTGAACTTCCACAAAGTCGTGCAATCGCAATATTTTATAATTGTTGTCAAAGGTATTTTGAATGGATTCAAACAAGCATCAGAAATAGCAAGGTCAAGCATTTATTACCGGAGTTTGGCCAGATCGAGCGGGTTAGTTATATATGAAGCTATGCTCCCAGCTATGGCAGAACTATACATGACAGTAGTGAATGATGGACAACAGACGAGATAATCTCAACACATCAATAATAAATTTAACACTATATATAGAGAGAGAGAGCTATCATAAACTCGCTTCGGATCGTGCCCAATAAAATAATTGAGCCGCATTAGGGATAAAGGGTTTCGTGACCGCTAACTGCTGGCCGCTGAGCGCTGGCGCAACTGGTAACTGACCAGAATAAGTTATCGTAGAACGATAGGCGCGCATCACCATGCTCCACAGCGACGTCCAATCGACTTGTACTGTTGGTGGTACTGGGATTACGACTGCGAGCTGCAGCGGGCTTGGCCTGCTGCTGTGCGCTGCGCCTTCTCAAAACCACGTATTTCTTGGCCTGTGGGCGGGCACCCCAATATATAATACACATATAGTTATTCAAGGCGGGAACACTTTGAGACTTTTTATGCAGTGCGCTCTTCTGTTGTGACTAAAAAAAGTTGCGTGTGTTGTAATTAGTTTTGGAGTAGGGTGGGGTCTGATCTCACCTCTTCGTAGATTAGAAAGTAGAAAGCAGAAAACGGGCCGTATGAAAATAGAGTTGCGCCGTAGCCTTTGTAGAGTCCTCGCACACCCTCTTGTCGGAGGATGGTGCGGAAAGCGTGAAAAGATCCTTTGTAGCTATCTGCGTATTTGTTTGATTGTACCTGAAGGCGTTCTTTTACGACGTCTACAGGAACAAACAGAGTGCAGCTGACAATTCAATTCATATGAACGAAAGTAGATTCAATATGATGTGGGAGAAGGCATTATTAGTTAGATCGATTAAAATATTTATGCCATACTGTGACAGACCAGTAGATAGCCGAATAATGCCGAGCGTGATACTAAAACATAACCGCTACAGCTATTAGTATTTTTCTCACCATGCAGCTTCGGCTATCATTCCACTCCCAAAATACACTAGAAAAGGGAATCGCTGCAATAATGGCAGTCCGTTCAATTGCGCTTTCGACTCCTCATATGTTGTCATATAAACACAAACGCCTGGAACGCCGCCCACTATAACAGCACCTATTCCTTGATAGAAACCTATCAGCCCTTCTGTACGAGCTGTTTTCTTCACAACATCATAAATTCCGCGGAATGAATCCACGGACTGGAGCTTCGCTTTCACTGTATCTATCGGATGACAAATGCATCTTGCCAGCAATCCCGCGCTGCCACTCGCAAGAAGATTAACTAGCGATTCGTGAGACATCTAACTGTTTCCGAGCAACATATTGAACTAAAATAAATAAAATTTTGAGTGGTTGATAGGAATTAATTGAACTGAACTCCATCGCGCTTCAACTCCTACGAGTACGATAGTAGCTTTCAGGCATGGTTTTTTTATGACGTGTTTGGACATTAGATATTAAACTGTAGTAGTATATCACATGCCACAATATTTAGTTCATATAAAAAATTAATATATCACTATGGTTGGTCGGTTTAAGTTTAAACTTTTCCGAAACGCCTGCTTCTTGAGTGATTTTGATGCTTATTTGGAGCAATAAAATTGAATATTTCATCCCCAAAAAAGATACAGTAAACAAAAAAGATTGCCATCGGTCCTGCTGGGTCAAACTGCGTTTTCCAGGTTTTCTGGAGTAAGTTATGCTAAACGTAAGAGTAATTTACGATACAACAACTGTATTGATCCAGGGAAAAAGATAATGGGTTTCCTAGATTGTTAAAGTTTAGTTTCGCACGATAACTCGAACCCCTGAACAAAGTGCAGCTTAGGGGGACCATAATCATTTAGTAATCTGCTGGCAAAGTATCGTGGATCAACATCCATTTCAGGAATTTCTTGTTGCTAATAAAGCGATTTGTGCCCTCCCGTCATGAGTGAGAAAGAAACTCGAGCCACAAAGACAAATAAAGCGCCCATATCCGATGTAAAAAGTATCAGAACTTCTCATACGAACTCTTCGTCTTCAGCGGGGCGAATGGAAGTCAATACGCATACTTCAAGAATACTCGCTGAGCTTGTGGTAAGTTTCGAATGCAGATGCTCACTGTTATTTAGTATGGACTTGCATAATTCTATGCTTTAATTTATTTTTTGTACCATTTCCGTTATAATGAATAAAAGCGGAAAGAGCAACGAGCTAGAGATGGATTTGAATCGATTATTCTCACCAGGAAAAAAAATCGCAACCCTGTGACTGGAGAAGACACCCCTCGTGATGATGCAGAGTATTTAGTTCCATACCACCAACGTATGAAAATTAAGTCGCAAACAGAGAAGGTTTTATCAATGAGCGGAATGGGAGTTTTGGGTAACAGCGGCAGTAGTCCGGCCTCGTCAGAGAAGCGGCTCGGGCGCGATGGCAGCCCCTCGCCCGCAGTCAGATTCAATAGTTTGTCGGATGTGCGGAAGGACAGACTAGAGGTAGAGATCCAGCAGCTCAATCGCATGGCTGAGTTCCAGCGCTTGCGACTCAATGGTGGGGGCGATGGAGACAGGTATGCCCCAAAAAGATCTTGGGGTATCATGTAGCGATGTCATGGTTATGGATGGTAGTAGTGCTTGCGAGACTATTCTACCTGGCATTATGCAAAGATTGGGAAGTTAAGATAGTACACAATGGGGTAGATATGAGAAGTCGTGCTTGAGTATTTGGATACTGGGGCCAGGGGGGGGGTCAGATGATGCGGTGGAGATTACTTGATCTTTTAAAGTATATTGTTGCGAGTTCACTGTACATATGACAAATCGTATAAACTTTTAAAATTAATCTTTTTAAATGCATCCCAGAATCAGGTGCGTATGCTTCTTGAACTTTTTTACCATCATATTAAAATTACCTAATAGCCTTATCTTTTTTCGGATATTTCCACGAACAAGATTTTATTATTGCAGTAAATTAAATCGGACACGTGCTGCGCGAATGATATTGACTACTTGGTACGTCCGACGTTTGCAATGATAGGTACGTACATAGTTACAGTTTAGACCCTCTAGGCCAGGTTCCCGATGCTTTCCGTCACTTCTTCAGTGTGTACGGTTGTACACTGGTACACTGCCGCTGCAGAGCAGTCACGGCATCCGCCAGTGCAGTACTCACGTCAGATTTCAACAGAAGTAGTACCCTAGCATCTTCATACCACTTCTGCGCTCCTTCTGCGGAAGACGCATTCTCATCAGCACTAAGAGTCTTCCCTACACTGGCAGCCGAACTCCCCTGCTGGGTGACACTTCTATCACAACTTTCCTTGAGAGCCTGGGCCACCACGTCCCACATGGGCTGCCCCGCGGCGGCATCACGTTCCTCCGCAGGTGTCAGCTGTGGTATTATTATTCTAGGGAGCACGTAGCCCAGCAAAACTCTAGCGATGAGCTGAAGGGCAGCAGGAGCAGCATCGCTGCGGAAGCCTGTGAGGCCCTTGCAATGCTCATAGTAAGATAGCGTCTTGGGGCGACTAGCAGACATAATGAGGATCCGCGCCAAGGTGTCCAGCTGCAGCAGCTTGAGACGCACCATCTCTCCAACTAGGTTGGATGGCTTGGAAGTGTCGAAACTAGAGACAGGGACTGAACAAGAAGTTATGGCTTCGTTGGGTACGAGGATGGCCCTGTTTGCAGAAGAGGGCGATCTCTGATTGTCTGCACGAGCATTCCTGGCTGCAGACCCCACAGTCACCAAAAAAGCAGCATCATCGGCAGGACTGGTGCCACTATCAGAACTGACATCGACAGGACTAACCTCAGCATGAGAAGCACTGTCAGGAGAGTCAGCAAGGCCGGAGTTGGCAACTCTGTCTGCCACACAGTATTGGTCTAAGTAAAGTAGATACGGAAGGGTGGCTGTTGCAAACTTTGCCAGATCGATTTTCAACTTGCCAACCCTCTCATTCGACCATTTAATTTGCCCCCCAGTATCATTGCTTCCCCTGCCACTGCTACCTGTAACACTTCCACAGCTCACAACATTAGCCGTATCACATGCGTCGCTAAGCTTCATCTCACGAGCACCATCACTCAGCCTTGCATCATCTTGGAAGAGAACTGCTACTTCTCTCCCACTGGAAGCTTCGCCTGTACATTCCACTGAAGCCTGTGCCTGTGTAAGAGTCTGATGGGTGCAGCGCGGCCCCGGCGGTGTGAAGAGTGTTTCTGCCAGGCTGGAGAGCAGCGCGTGCATGAACAGCTGGAAATCACGCACAGCTCGCCGCCAGTACTCATACACAGCGCGCAGTAGGTCCACACCTGTAATTGGAGCAACCCGAGCTTGCTGCTGCTGTAGAAAAGGCTGCAGTTGTGGAGGCTGAAGGGACTGGAGAGCTGCACTTGGAGGTGTAGGCAGCGGCATGCAGGAGCTGCCCCCATGATCGTCACTACAACTCTCCTCCCGGCCCGCCATGCCGCTCCTATTAATGCCGCCGCTATAGAGGGGCTGGTGCTGGTGTTGGTAGAAATGCGTGGCGGCAAAGCGGACGAGGCAAGTGCACATCGCTTGCGCTGTGGTCAAAGCTGCCACGACGTCATTTCGGAACGAAACGAACCGGTCCACTGCTATAGTCTGTTCATGAGAAACGCTGTGAGGACAGGCAGCTGAGTAGGAATGGAGATGTGGATCGTGCGCAGCGCTGAAACGAGCAGACTTAAAGGAAAAAGCACCCGATGGGAAGGTCAATGAAGGGATGTCTAACTTGAATGATGTAGAATGCATGCTTCTGTCACGGGCATCTGTTGCATCACCATCCCCACCATCATCGCCATCACCTGTTCGCGCTGTTTCTACTTCCACTTCATCTGTTTTGACATCTACTTCTACTTGGATCTGGGTGTTCGGTGTTTTCAACAGCAGCAGCGGAAAAAGAGCTGCGATGTGGCCGTGTAGTTCCATGTGCAGCGCAGCCGTGGCGTCAAGTAGAGACCCGCGCGTAATTAGCTCGATAGATGATGGTGGCGGTGTTATGCCTTCCCCGTGCCCTTGCCGGGTACCAATGAATGAGGTAGCAGGTGGTGGGGTCCGCAACGCTGGAGTGGCTGGTGTGGCTGGTGAAGGGGCACTAGGTAAACTAGCAGGAGCTAATGCTGAGTCTGCTAGTGCTTTTCGCTGCTGCTTGGAGCTCAGCTCGCAGAGCTCACGGAGCTTCCTCATGCCGTATGCACGAATATGTGCCAATAGCTGCATCTTTTGTATAGTGCACCGCTTATTAATAAAGTACATTGCCATACGCAGCACACGGGGGTTAACTGGGTAGAGCTTCATGAGCCGTGGCAGGACTTCAGTTTCGAAGTTGGCAAAGAAGCCGTCTAGAAAAGCCTGTCCGTCGGCCACTAGAGCTGTGTGCTCTTTGCGCATTGCAATTTCCAGAGCGGACTCGAACCGAGACATTTGTGAGTCAAGTGCCGATTCTTCTTCCGCCTTCCCTGCCCCAGCGATCCCTCCTCCTGTTGCTGAGCCAGCTCTTTCTCTTGGCCTAGCAGCTGGACTGCCGCTGGGCGTCTGCAGTCGAGATTGGGAAGGATGTAGTCCATGCTGCGGTTTCCCCGTGACCTGCTGCTGATCAATCTTGATGGAGTAAATAGCTAGTACGAGGCGCTTGAGTGCAATCGCTACCAGTTCCCGCACATGGGAAAGGCAGGCTTGATCATTCTGTGCTGCTAGAAAGCCTTGCAGTTGCTGGAGAGAGTCGTGATTGTCCCAGAAGGCGATTTCCATTCTGAGCAAAATATAGACATCCATTCATCCATTAAGAGCAAAATACCATTCAGTGCATGCATTATGAAAAGTTAAATAGCAACAAAGGGCGTTCAATTCGGTGGAAACTCCAAGCCAAATAATAGAAGGGATGAAGGGGTGGGCAACAAGGCATCAGAGAATGCAATTTTCATGCAGCAGCAGCACTGTCAGGTACCTTTCCAGGACATTTATTTGGTTGTCAAAGTCATCTCCTTTCACGGGCGAAAATCCAAAAAGGAGCGGCGAAGGGGATGCTGAGTGTGGCGGGGTTCCTGTGCTTTTGCCCCACCGACCACTAATATTACCACCACCGCCACCACCACCACCTCCGCCGCTCTGGCTAGCAAGTGTGTAGTTGCTGCCATCCGATGTTGCTCTTCGGGCACGAGTTGGAACACTGCTGGGAGAAAAGCGACTATCCGCGCTGCTGTTGCTGCTTATGTAACTGCCACCATTGCCGCCGCCCGTAAGTTGCTGCTGCCGCTGGTTGGGAGTGTGCTGGCTGCCGTGTCTTTGTCTGCGTCGATGAGGTTGCTGCGGGAGATTGTGCGGGTTTGGGTGCTGCTGCTGGCGCTGCTGCTGATCGTGGTGCTGGTGGTGCTGGTGTTGTTTCTGTAGCTGTTCAGCTGACGTGCTCTGCAAGCTGTCAATGCTGTCTGCTATGGAACCCTCGTTCTCAATGTCACCCGTCAGGCTACTATCAGCCCGAGGCTTGCTGCCACTGCCACCACCGCTGCCACCACTATTTCGAGGGTCCTGAACAAATAAAGAGCTTTTCGTAACTTGTTCTGCCCGGTGAGCTAGGCTTCCTCGCATTCCTGCTCTCGGACTTCGTGCCGGTACATTCTCCGCTCCGGTTTCACTGCTGCTAGAACCGACATCACGAGTCCCGCCGTTGGTATTCATTCTATTGTTGCTGCTGCTGCTGCTCAGTGCCAGGCCACCTTTGCCATCGCTACGAGCAGCTGAGTTAGAAGTAGTGGGAGACTTCACCACTGTCGCGCTTTGGTCACGTTGCGCTGCAGATACCAAGGGGAACTGATGTTCAGGTATCAGGATCTCCGTGGAGATAGAGAAGGCGCTGCTCAGCGAGCCTGGGTGCTTTCTTGCTCTTTCACTTCCAGCGAGTGAAATCTCGGAGGTGGAAAGATCCGCCGTCATCGTCAATGATGGTGACATTCCAGCTACGGCAGCAGCAAAGGAGGCTGATTTGGCAGCTGAGTTGGATGCACCATGCGAGGGTATCGTTAAGCCAGCTACACTTCGACGCGGCGTGTCGAATGCAGTGAGCGTGAAGGATTCTTCTGCAGTATGCGCTTTAAGCGAAGGTACGGATTGAATAGCTGCTGCCTGAGATAGAGCCGTCTTGAAGGCTGCCTCGGCGGGTGTGATCAGTGAAGGTGTCTGGCGCTTCTTAGGCTTGTGTATGCTGTTAAGCCCACTCCTGGACACTGTTCCCAGTGGTGAGACTTCTTCAAAAGCATAATCTTCAGATGTTCTCGTTTCTTTGACACTAGAGATGGTGCATTGCGATCGAAGGTTCGTTTGCACAGAAACACGTGTTGATGATAATGATGAAGATGATAAGTGCTGCTGATTCCCCGGTCGGCCTTGTCCCTGATCAGCACTCTTCTGCCTGGACTCTTCACGCTGTGCCTGTCGTTGCCGCTGTGCCCGATGTAGCTCGGCACGCCTCCGCCGAGACGTGGAGAGTAAATCATCCAGGTACGGCGTGATGTGGCGCAGGAATATGTCGCTGAAGGCCAGGCTCTGGTCATCCAAATATTCACTCATATTCGCGGCAATGTCCAGAGACTCTAGCACCGAGCTTTCTGGTTCTGCCTCGTTGCCTTTCCCTTTCCGCGAGTCGTTACGGTTTGCTGTTGCTGCTGTGTCTTCGTCTGCTTCTTCTGCCACTTCTAACTGCTCTTGATGTGCGCCCTGCTGGTACTCACCCAGAGCTCTTCCTTCTCTTCGATAATTGAAGGCAGCAGCTTTCCGGTCGAATACATACGGCCCTTCGGCACCCGCCACAGGAGGCAGCGCGATGAGTTGCATGCTGGACACTGCGCGTGGATACGACGCCCACAATTGCTGGATCTCTAACAAAATGTAAAACCTATCGCGACCACGCAGTATTTTCGAGAATTAAAATACATTATTTTGGATTATTATAATTTTGGAAAAGAAACGAAACTAACATAAACGTTTCGTCGCGTGTCACGGTGAAAGATTAATAACAACGAAATATCAGTATTGCACAGGACTGACTGCTTACCGATTGCTTGAAAGAGTCGTCTGTGTCAGAGCAAATCTGTCACTCAACTGAACTGCCCTCAGGAGCGCAAACGTATCATAATAGGGTGCACAATGTAAGGTAGGATCATGCAGAACAGTACCGGTGAACTGAATCATCTTGAGGAACTCTA
This sequence comes from Eutreptiella sp. 'Long Island Sound 2002', assembly GCA_964036045.1. Lineage (NCBI taxonomy): Eukaryota > Euglenozoa > Euglenophyceae > Eutreptiales > Eutreptiaceae > Eutreptiella > Eutreptiella sp. 'Long Island Sound 2002'. Next base: position 14,142 of record CAXIWF010001404.1, on the reverse strand, counting down.
CAGCAAACGGTACAACTAATGCCAGCGCCCCATTGCACCACGCTCCCTGCACCAACGCAGCTATTGGCCATGACTTCCTGAAGAAGCTACCAACCCCAGTAGATCCATCTATACTGCCATTGCCGTTGCTATTGTTGCTGCTACTGGTGCTACTACTACCACTACCACTACCACTACTACCGCTTCTTCTGGTAGTGCCCATGCATGCCAGCTCAGCTGCTCGAAGAGGGCTGTCTAAGGGCAGCTCGCTGCTGAGGACCCACTGCGGGTGGAAGCTGAGTAGACCAAGAAACCTACCCAGTATCTTGAGCTTGGCTACCTTGAGGGCAAAAGCTTCCTCAGACATGTGCACTTCCTCCTCCACACCTACACCAGCACGAGACCATTTACCGCTACCAGTATCACCAGTAATACCACTGCGAAATCCTGTCGATTCTCCAATTCCGTTCCTGTGGTCAACGCTGCTGGTGCTAGTGGTGCTGCTCCGGTTATGCTTGCTGGACGTGTTCCTGCTACCAGGCAGAGAAGTAGCTCTGCTTATAGTGGCGCTGCTGGAGTTAAGAAGGCTGCGAGGAAGGAGTGCCATCGCCTGTGCCGCCACGGCATTCTCCAGGTACTGACCCAGCGGTCGATGGCTTAACTGCACAATGAAGCGGAAGAAGAATTGTTCGGGCCCACCGAATAGTATTCCCGGCATGCGGAAGGGATCGGCAACCGTCGTCCCGGACATCGTACTGGATGGTGCAGTATCAGTGCCTCGATGCTGTGACTGTTGATACCTTTGTCTGTTATTGGAGGATCCTCGACCGGGGCGCTGCGATGAAGCTGGACCGAAAAACGTAGTTTGAAACGCTTCGGTTGGACCGCTTCCTTTTCCACCTCCTCCTTTTCCTCTTCCTCTTCCTCCAGGGGTACCAGCAGCACTACTACCACAAACAAATGAGCCCACGTTTCCTATGGAAGTTGCAAAGGTAGATGCAGTGGCAGTAGTATACTCTGGAGCACCGGTGTGATACGTAGCTGCTACAGGTGCAGGTGCAAGTGCAGGGGAGAAGAAGAACGCTCCCCGTGCGATCTCGCCCCCTACCCCCAGCCGCTGCTCTAGCTTGGACTGTTTACTGGCGTCCATTGACAGCGCTTGTGAAGGATTCAGTCGAGTTGCAGAGGCGGTAACAGCTGGATATGAGAAAGAGGGTGGTGTTGGTACATGCTGCTGCTGTTGTTGACCAGCCTCCTCCTCCACACCACCACTGATATTACTCGCAACTATCACTGCACCACCCATGGCGTTACTTATCGCTGTGGCCCCACTGCCGGTGCTCAGGCTGTAGAACAAGAGCTGCTGCACAAACAGCTCTGCAAACCATGCAAAGTTACATTCCCGGAGCTTTCGGAGCTTTAGTTATGAAACATAGACGAGGCAAAAAGGACAGGAATGTGGTGAGATCGCAGCATAATATTGCAAAGAGAGGGGCGGTAAACTGTGCATTAAATAGTACTTTTGGTAGTAAAATTAACAATTTTTTTTATGAAAACTGCTCCAAAACCAAACGAAGATGTGAGCAGATGTTAGCAACAATGCAAGAACTGATTGATATAAGTGCATACATACCGTGCTGGATGTGTAATTGAGCAGATCGGTCTGGAAGAATGTTGCGGCCGCAGACCCATCTAGGTCACCCCGAGACAAAGTGCGGAAGCGGTGCAGCAGGTTGCTGAACTCGTCGAAGCAGCGCTCGCGCTCGAAGTACACACTCAGCTCGATCTAGCCACACACAACACACCAAGAACCCATAGAGATTGCAAGAGAAGTGGAGAGTGAGAGTGGTTTATTTATAAGCGCATATGAAATGACAGTGACGATGTAGATGTAGAGATGATGTATGATGATGGTGAATGTGGTGATGGTGATGATGAGTGTGATGGTAAGGATAATGAAAATTATAACTATGATGGTAATGGTGGTGGTGGTGTTGATGATGATAGCGGTGATGGCAACGATGATATTTACGATAAAGAATATGATGGTATGATAGTGTTTGTGATGGTGGTGGTGTTGATGATGATGATAGCGGTGATGGCAACGATGATATTTACGATAAAGAATATGATGGTATGATAGTGTTTGTGATGGTGGTGGTGGTGGTGTTGATGATGATAGCGATGATGGCAACGATGATATTTACGATAAAGAATATGATGGTATGATAGTGTTTGTGATGGTGGTGGCGGTGGCAGCGGTAGTGGTGGTAGTAGTGGCGAGGGGAAACAAAAATGCAAAAAATAGGCTGCAAGAGCTAGTCGCATTAATACCTGAGATTTATATTCATTTTTGTCGTCTGTCCATTCGCTAAAGGGCTTCAGAAAGGTCTCAGGCAGTCTGAATGCTGTGGATTTCGGAGCCCTTACACCCCCTCTTCCCAAAGTCTGAACTCTCAGCACATCAGCGGCGGCAGTTGTGTCGAGCAAGGTAGCTTTCAGCGATGCAGCAAACTCAGGCATCAGCCCTCGCACCGTGTATGATTCAACCACTTCGCTTGCGAGGCTTGGTCCGGATGCGAGAATGAAGCTGCTGAGATGTTTAAGCAAAGGGCAGAGAAATGCCTTGAAAGAGTTTTGTGATGCAAATAACTTCACTGTCACTCTCGCACCAACACCACCACCAACACCACCACCGCCACCGCCACTACTACTACCGCGAATACTTATAGTGGTCTTTACGTCACTGTGATTCTTGTCTCGACGATTCGGAAACAGCACTGTTCTGCCACCCGTGCTGGTGCTGACCAATCGGGAAATAACATCAGAGCCACTTCCTGTGCTCCCACAGAGCAATTCCACTGGCTGTTTCAGATAACTAACGGTGTGCTTGGGCTTATCAGGAAGAGCGATTCCATACGATCGGGCTATCCCTACTGCTGAGTCTGCATTCGAATCCGTGCCAGTGGTGTGCGCTTCCGGGGGCTGCAGTGGTAGAGCATATGCATCGAATGCTACGGCTTTCAATACCAGAGACAATGCCATCGCGGAGGGAATCTGCTGGCTCACGACCAGAGCAGCGTACAGACGAGCAGCTCGCTTAGCGGCCTCTGCTGCGACAAGGACAACCCCATCAGTTTCAGATTCAGTTTCAGTTTCATTAGGGGCGTTTTGAGAGTCATCACCAGCTTCACTTTCCTTCAAATTTAGTTGCGGGTAACAAGTGGTTGTTGAATCTTCTAGTTTACTGCTGTTGCCTGCTGTGGTAGATTTCTCCCCTATTAAATGAACTTCCGAACAAGAATCCATCTTTTGATAGACTAAAGTTGTGCCAGCCAACCGACCTGATGGCTGCGGTTCTTTATCAGTGGAAAAATTGGTCATGGAAGGGGGTTTACGTCGGTGGCCAGACTCGCTGCAAGTTATCTTGCTTAACTCATCCCGAATATCCATGCCGCCGCTTTGATCTGATACAGAATTAATATTCCCGAATACCGCATTGTGTACGGGCTGATCTGCAACTATATTGGGCTTCATTCGCTTCTTCTGTTTCGATTTAATACCAATGCGAAATCCACCAAGCATTACGCCTTCAAGCTCATGGTGGGATTTAGGTTGTGTATTGTTGGGTAACTCGTGGCCTGCTTGTTTCGTTTCCGCGTGCTGCAATTTATTATAAGATTGTTCGGCATGGGGGTTTTGTAGACAATTCAAAGAATCCGACTCTGGCAATCTAGAAGAGGTATCAAAACCTTCGGGCTTCAAATTGCTGTCTTCACTTATGCCTAAACTAAGTTGCCCGACCAGCCATTGGTGGAATAGGCTAGGAAACTGTATCGACATTTGGCGCCCATTTATTGGGGAATGATTATGGTTGGTTGCACTTGTAGTTCGAAGCAGCTCATTCGTCAGATTTTCGTCGGAAAGCACTGACCAGAACATAGAGTGGTGATCATCATGATCGCATTTACCATTTTTGCCAGCCATGGCTCACAAAGATAATAACCAGCTACCTAATAATAAGTCACCAATAGCTCTCACAGAACCCAGTACAGCTCGACTTCACCAAATTCGGAGAGATACTTGCAACATAGTCTTACTGGAACAGCTTCTATGCCTGGCAGCCTGAACAATGGAATGATTTCCGCTGGGATTCCAGCAGTGTTTGGGATCATCTCACCATTATTGATCATTGAATGAGACAGAATCTGTCTCATCATCTGATGAGGAATTATCATCATTCCAAAATTTATCTCTGCGCCCGAACTGACCGGTGAGAATATCAGATCGACTTTGCCGACAAGTTCGGAAATTTGCAATGCGATCGAATTTACTTAAAGTTTATGATAGTGTGCTTCACAGTCACTGTGAAGTGAGTCAAAGTTAATTGGCCCGATCGTATGCATCTTTTTGACGTATGCATCGTTTAAACACCATATTCCGGTAGAGGTGCGTACCAGACTGTGTGTATGAGTATACGCACCTCGGTGCTACCGGTGCATGCGTTGAAGTTGTACATAATACAATTGTTTCTTAGTCTCATGTGCTATGATGATCAACCAAACAGCCTGCTTGTACTATCTGAGATATCTACATTGTAGCACAAGCATATCTAACTGAATACATAGCATTGAAATAACCAGGGCAGGGCATGAAAATGGACTTTAAGATGATATCATTTACCGGCTCTTACGCAAATTTCCGCGGGAGAAAGCACCGTTTAAAAATCAACTACAGCATGGTTTGGTATTCACTAAGGGTCACAACATAGTGTGCATAGTTACTTTTTCAGTCCAAGGGAATTATGCCATAATAGTTGCCAATAATATTGATAATAACAGCAATCAAGACGCATATGTAAGGCAACTTTGCACTGTTACAGTCCAATGCTATCGTAGATTGATTGTCAACATGCAAAAAATAATGCAAAGCGAGGAATGGCCCCACACCTGAAGCAAAGTGCCACAATGTATGAACATCGTCATAAAGTTTACGGCCACTTCTAACGCAAATACAGCCGGTGAGCTGTTTCACAAATGCTATGTCTGCTGGATCGCCACAGTACACAATCAGAAATATCGCTACCGGCAGCCCTAGCGCACCTAATAGAAAAGTACGTATCATGTCCATGACGATATGCTTGTATGAGCGACCACATAAATATATTCAGCAGAGTTGTGGCAAACACGTTGTCTAGGTTAAAGAACATCGTCTCATGATTTAAATGGTACAGCGACGATCCACAATAGGTCACCAGGCAAACAGCAGCTATCTGAGGTTGCTTCATATGCACCGCATATAATGCAGCGATGAGATACACAAGTGAGGTCTGAACAAGCTTATCATTGAAAGGTCTGTACAGATCTCCAAAGCAAGTTTGGCGGTATTTACTAGGCTTCATCAAGTATGGAAGAAAAACTGCGATGAGAAAGCACGATCCGAAAAAAAAAGTCAGATGATATGATTCGAACCAAACTATTGCTATTAGACCGTACAGTCCAATCAGATAAATAAAGAGTAAGCTTTCAACGCTTGTAAATATCTTATCGCGATTATTCTTGTCGATAATCCGGCCGTTAGAATGGTCTGTTGCATCCAGCCATGACAGTTTGATCATGCATGGTGCTAATAAAAGCACGATTAAATCGGCTAGAAGTAACGTTGCCGACATGATGAAAATTTAGGTCCAGAGTTGAAACAGGGTCAGATTGCGGCCGCTGTTAAAAGATCGCTTGAAATACTAAATTCTACCGGGTACGAATTCCAGAATTTAAGAGTACCATTAGTTACTGTACCATTCGGCGAGTAACCAAATCAATCAATCAATTAGTTACTGTAGAATAGTAACCCCGGGTTACGGTAAATTTTTTTACATAACTTTATTTTATCACGTGAGCGTGTTCTTATTGTCACATTATTTCCTGTTGGATTTTATCGTAAGGGGAAAAAAACACAAAAGTCTTCTCTGGTTTTGCAAAAAAAATTGCAGCATCATGACATTTTTTTGTCGATTTCCCACAGCATCGATCCAACACTGCTTTGGAAATAATAAATGCTTGAAAGCACAAGTTTAAAAAGCACGATCAATCATTTTAGCGGCACGCATAACTTACTGGTTTCCTTGATTTACTTTAATCACAGCCTTCTAGCCCTCAGCATCACAAAGACCAGCTAAAATGTCAAACACAAGTGATATCAATCTCCAGAAACTCATCACTGAGGGCTCGAACCCCAGAGGCATCCCTTCATCTCGCTTCATCGTAAGCTGCGCCCTAACAATGGAATTTGACGTTTTATTGTTATTTACTATGAGATAACTCGATTGGCTTTCTCTCTCTCTTGTTTGTACTGTTTGCTGGCGATATTATACAGGAAAATGTCGACGAATTTCTTGGTGATATGTCCGTCGAATCAGCCCTCGGAGCTTTCAATGATCTTTATTCGAAGTATAAGTATATGGAAACAAGTTTAGAGCGCTCGAAGGCTATATATAAGAGCAAGATTCCCGAGACAGAGCAAACACTTGAAATTATAAAGCTGATGATAAAGAAGGACGAAAGTGAAGAAGAAATGCTCACCAACTATAGCTTGTGCGATACTGTCTTCGCCACAGCCAAGGTAAACTATTTTAGCTTATTGCGTATGCGGGATCTGATAATATTTTATTTTCAATTATCTTTTGTGTTGCCATAAAATGTTCTTTATAATTTTCTCACCCTGTAATATTCGCGCTCGAAATCTTAATCTTATTTACTGCGTTTTGTTTTATTAGGTTGACACAAGCTGCAAGAAAGTGTATCTATGGATCGGCGCGCTTACGATGGTTGAGTATGGTTACGAAGAGGCAGTTGATCTGTTGGAGAAGCAGTTAGAGCAGACGCATGCAAAGATACAGGAACTGCAGGAGGACTTGTACCATCTGCGCGGTAACTCAATCACAGTTGAGGTCAACATGGCGCGGCTCTTCAACCACAGCGTCAAGCTCAAGAAGTTAGCTGAGGCTGCTACGGCTTCGGCTACTCCTGCTATTAAGGCATAATTTTGTTCATCTGTTGGCAATGCTGGTTTTGTTGCTTATGATGATGTTGGTGCTGAGTAAATTTACTTCTCAGAAGTAACTGTTATAGCGGATAACATTCAACGAAAACTTCTACCGGTACTACCCGTATGAAAATATGACATAGGTTCAATTATTTTACTAGGCACCAAAATACAAATATTTATCGGGAAAAGTTAGAACGATTTACTACCGTGAAGCTTTGCTTATCAGACCCCGCATGATATTGGATACTCTATCTGTCTCTGCGTCCAGAAACTGCTTCCTCCTACCAGCCCCAACCCCTGCAGCCGATACACCTGAAGTTGCGGCTGGAAGCACTCCTGCGGGTAAAATGCCTAGTTTTATGCGTGCGCTCAACGAGTCTGGGGCAGTGGCAGTGCTCCCAGCACCACTCCTCCCATTCACTCCCACCCTTTCAATTTCCATGCTTCCCTCAGGCATTGATCCCACCATCCCACCATCCTGTGTCCCGGCCTCCGTCTGGGCATCGCGAGGAGGGAAAGTGGTCCGGACCTGCTCCTTGCTGAGCCGGAAGATTCGGTCCATGTCTCGCAAAGTCTTCTGTTGGCGCCGATGTTGATTATGATGGGGATCGTGAATGCCCACCGGTAGGTTATCAGCAGCTGCACCGCTCCAGTCTTTCTCTTGTTGCTGCACTTTAATGCGCTCGAGAATGTCTGCCTCAGACCAGATAGGCAAGATAAAGGGAGGAATAACCTGTGAAGCGTCTGCCGTCTCTGCGCTGGCTCCTGATGCATGAGGAGTCGAAACTGGTGGATTTTTCGGGGCCGGGGCGTGAGATGTAGCAGACGACTTCGGCAGCACTGGCTTTTCGAGCACTTCTGGGCCGAATATCCTTCCTATTTCCTGGTCGATTAAGCCTTTGATCTTGCTTGTGTTCGGGGAGTCGTCAGCGCCAGAGTTAGCACTGGTGTCAGCGTTGGCGTCATTCTGCTTCCCACAGTCGGCACGAACGGCATCATCTGCGCCAAGGACCGACTCATGTGCTGCACCAGCACCAGCACCAGCACCAGCACCATTTCCAGTACCAGAACCAATATCATTATTGCCAGTCACGCCCAGCAAGGGCTGCACCCCTCCTAAATTCTGCACCGGCGGCACCGCAGTACACGGGGTGGGCGCCGTCACTGAGAGTACAACGCTATGCTGGGCGGACCTCTCCGACAGCACGGTGGACTCGGACTCGAAGTCAGGGAGGTAGTGCTGCTCGCTGCTCTCCTCGCTGATGCTCAGCGCGTCCTCGCCCTCGTCTGTCCAAGGTGCACCCATGCGCCGTCGCAGCTCCGGGCTATTATTGCTCCAGGCACCTCCTCGCTTAGATAGAGAGGTCGGAGATTCCTGCGCCTCGTCTAACGCTCCATTTTTATTTGGGTTGCTGCGCGTTTGCTGCTCTTGTACTAGCTTTAGTTCTAGCTTTTGTTCTTGCTCTTGTTCTTGATCTTGCTCGTGCTGCCTAGTGCCAGTACCACTCCGAATGACGTCCATAGTCCCTTCATCCACTCCATCAGTCAAGTCGCGGCATTCCGGCACCGGTTCTTCTTGGGGGCCCAGGTGCTCCCTGGGAGAAGTGCCGATCCCCGTCTCATCCTCTTCGCTGTCGAGCTCCTCCAGAAATATGTCGGAGTCGACGGACACGCTCTGCTCCTCAGCTGCGGCGATGTCCCCGACGTCTCCCCCGCTAACGCAACGAGGGAAGTCGAACCCCGTATCCTTAGCGTCTGCAGCAGTACCACCGCCACCACCGCCACCACCGCCACCACCGCCACCACTAGCAGCAGCATCGTAATGGGGAAGGTTCTGATGGCAAAGTTCATCTGTGTTGGGATCATGCGGATGTGAAGGTAGATCTTCACTCTGACTAGGGGCGTCAGATCTGACAGAGCCAGTATAACTGTGATCATCCAGTGTAGTTTGATGCGGCGGTATGGGTTCAGCGCGGGCGACAGAACGCCCTCGGCGCTCAGCAGCAGCAGTAGCGAGGGCAATGGCGGCAGTGGTGGAAGAGAGAGTATCGTTCGGCGACGGTGACTGCGGCCCCGAAATAACGGATTGTCCAAGCAGAGGGCGTGTGAGGTCGCCGTTCCGGATGAAGGGGGAGGCCAGCAGCGACTCATCAACCAGCCCCGGTAGCGAGATATTGGACGTAGAGTGTAGGGGTGCATAATGCCTATAATCGTCATCGTCATCGTCGTCAATGTCTTCGAAGTCATCGGGATAGTCCTCCAAATAATCAGCATCCGCTTTGCTCCGCCCTCCTTCTCCTCCTCCAGTTGATGTGGTGGTGGATTGTTCGTGCTGGTCTGAGCCCTTTTCCAGCAAGCGTCGACTCGTGGCGGTGAGATCGTCAAGCACTTTCCGGAGGGTTTCTTTATCTACCCCTGCCCCTGCCCCAACCCTCGTTGTTGCTGAGTCGTCTGAGTCCACTGACCAGCGCACGCCGGACATCGGAGGATGTTCAGTCCGCGTACGTTGGACGTCCGTGTATGACTGGGTACCCTTCTCCGCAGCGCCAGCACCGGCACCGGCACTTACATCAGTACTGGGAAAGGTGGTTGTGCTGATGGGAGGTGCAATAAGTGATACAGACAGCTTAACCTGTCCCACAGTGTTGTGTAGATCGTCCATAAAGTGGTACCAGCCTTGCACCTGCTGCATGCCCAGTGCCAGTGTAGTCAGATCCACCGCTGCCGTACCCAGCAGCTGGTCAGTCAGGTTCACACTCCGCATGTCCGGGTCTTGTAGCTGCGCCTGTGCTGCAGTTAGATGCACGGTGTTGGTCTTAACCTCATCAGAGGACGATGACGATGATGTGGGATTCGAAGCTCGGGTTCCTGGTGTTGGATGAGGGACTGGATTTGGGGGCAGTGGAGTAGAGAACAGCTGTTGACGCAGGTAAATGGAAACTACTACCACGGAACCTCGGCAGAGCTTCCGGGTATCAACTGTTATGCCCCGTGACACTCCCAGCACACTTCCTTCTTCATCTCCCTTTTCTTCTGCTTCTTCTCCGTCCTCTTCGTGATTTCCACCATATTCCTCACCTTCCTGATCATCATCACCATCAGAATAATCGGCATAATCAGCATCAACACTATCTCGATCATTTCGCAAGAGCTTGCGTGCACCCCTCCTGAGTGTCATTCTACGAAAGCTTGCCACCACGGAGTCCATGTTGGAGCCGCTCTGTCGTGGATTATTTACTGGGTGATCGTAGTCTTCATTTATTCTTCGACCTTTAACCCCATCTCGACCCCCACTATCGTCCTCATCTCCACGCTGCAGCAGTAGATGGCCTTGTAAAGGCAGTTGAAACGACTCCTGGAATGTGCCAGAGACTGCGCAGCCCTTCATCGAGGTTACCTGTGTTTGACGTTGATGCTCGGAAGGCACTTCAGCGAGATTATGCACCGACTGCGTCATTCAGCAAACAGGGACAAATCACATCAATATTAGAGGGAATAAAGAACGAATGATACGCAGTGTTTAAAAAACAATAATAATGAAGCTTCACACGATCATATTCTGAAAGAGTGATTCAAAAGTGATTCATTAAAGTTGAGGCTAAAACTAAAACTCGCTTACCTCGAATTCGGGAGCTATCTTGGTCTCGATGGTGCAGAATATGCTGCCAGCTCCGTCCACCCGAAGTAGCTCTTTAGACAAATGCGTGTACTCTTCAAGCAACACCTCGAGTTGCACGCTGGACCGCCTCTTCAAACTATCAGTCGACATGGCTTCGACTGGCTTCCTTTTCAACAAACACTTGATGGAATCAATTGACTTGGCAGGGTCGTCAGAAGGGTCAAGGAAGCGCTTAAGGTCGTCAAACGTGAGGTCAAAGCCCAGAGGATTTCCAAGCCCGTCGCCCGCAGGGGCATCGGTGGGGGTTTGATTAGTTGCAAGAGTGGAGCTGGGTGCAGATATACTAAGCAGCACAGGCTCAACACGGTGCGAGACGGTCAAGCGCAGCAAGTGATCATCTGCATTGGGCGACACGATGAACCCGTCTTCATGCGCAGCGGAGGAAGCGGTGCGTGTAATAGGGAGCTGGAAGCGCTGGGATGCCCCCGAGCGGGAGAACACGGCGTGCAGATCGTGTAGAGGAAGTCTGGCCTCTCCGAACTGCAGCGGCTGTTCGGGAAGGTTGCCGTCCTCATCGCAGAAGACCAGGGAGAATACAACGCACCTCTCGGTATCGGTATTGGCATCGGTATCCGTGCCACTATCTCTCTCTAACAGGTAACCTAGACTGTCTGTGAAAGTGGGGTAGGCGGAATGCACGGAGTGTATCAAGCCGAGTGCTCGTTGCAGGGCAGCAGAAGAGCTGTCTGATACTTGGAACTTATGGCGCTGAGAGCCATTCAGATAAGGACACTCCCCGTCCCACCACATCGCCGCAGGGCCACGGGGATGAGTAGCGCTGCCTCCTTGCTGCTGCTGTGCTTGTTGCTGCTGCTGCCCGTGATATGGAAGGTAAGCCTTGAGCTGCTCGTCGAGGCTGGTTGTGACAGGCGCGTTGAGGCCGGGCAGCTCGTAGCACACAAAGCAGCCGAAGATCTGCTGCACATCCGCCGCCGCCGGCTGCATTGACAACATGCTGAAGCTACCCTCAACAGCAAAATCGAGCAAGTGCACCGCTGTAGAGGGCTGTTGCTGCTGCTGTCGAGACAGTGCTGTCCGACTGCTGCTGCTGCGGTCATCATTGTGGTGCATACTATGGCTTTTGTGGTCCTTTTCACGATGAGAAGACTCAGATGCAGCAGGAACTTTCGGCGACAGTGGTGCCTCAGGGGCCATCTTGGTCGCTGCAAACGGGGCACGCGGTGCGGCGGTGGGCAACGGGGGCGCAGGCTGCGGCTCAGGCCCACCCGCAGAGGTGTCAAAACTCACATCTGGGTCACTAACTCTTACTTCTGCTGCTCCTGCCACAGCACTACTCGTGGCAAGCGTCAGCATTGCCGAGAGGTTAGCACTGCCTTGCCCACGCTGCAAAGGGTTGGATGAGGGAGGATCGTGTAGTAGCGCCAGCAGGTCGTCGATAGAGTCATCCGGGCCGTGGTCCTTTTCATCCGGGGCCCCAGCAACGTGTGAGTGCTCCTGGCTTTGGTGCGGAGTCGGGGATACGGAAGGCGCAGTCAAAGACTCCTTGCTAGCGGTAACAACCGCAGAATGCGTGGGTTTCGCTTGTGGGGCAACAGTATTGGTGGTAGCGGCAGTGGAGGAGGAAGAATATGGAAACGGCGGCTGCTGTTCCATCGACGGAGGTGCTGCGATACTGCCAGCTGCACTGCTGCCTCTGATACTCAGAATGAAGTCATGCAGCGAGCACTGCACTGCATTCTCCACTTCTTCGACTGCGTGGTCTCCTGCTCGGGCGTGCAGGCTCAATAGCAACCGGCCACGCTCAAGCCCAGCGCCAACGTCGACAATGGGTACGCTCATCGTCTCCCCCAGGTCAGTTGCGTCTGCAAGCTGCTGGGGGTGAGCAGGGGGTGGGTACTTGGCCAGACCCAGCAGGTGGCGCAAGCGCTTTACATGTGCAGGGGGGTTACTTTCGACGCTGGGTTCCACTTCTTCTGCTGCTTGATGCTTATGGCGCCCCTCATGGTGTAGGTGCTGGTGTTGCTGATTGTCAAGTTGGTCAGGGGTCGGGGCAGGGAGGTCGTTCCATGCAAGCCACACTTCCACGACGGGCGCCCTCCACGCGCGCAGGTCGGCGCAGGGGTACATCTTACCTGCAGACACAGCCACGAGGCCAGCTGTAGCTGGGATGTAGTCGGTGTGGTGGGTGTGCAGTAGGTGCTCAACACGGTCCTTGATGCTTTTATGCAAGGTGGAAATATTAACACGTTACATGGATAAAAAGTAAAGACGGAGAAAAGAAAGGATTTTTGGTGGATAAGCAATATGTATAAAAGAGGGGTTGCTTACTTTGGAGCCATGCGAAAAACAATATCAAGCGAGGGTTGCGTAGCTGATAATCCCGCATTATTTATAGCAACCACACGCTCCGCAGGCAGCAGCAGATCCTCGACGCCGCACAGCGCCATGCCAAGTATGCCAAACTTTCCCTTGACTGCATCGGCACCGCTGCCTGGCTCACTCGATCCCGCTGCTGCTGCTGCAGGTCTATTGGCATCGGCACCCATCCTACCACTGCTGTTGCTGCTGTGGGTGCTGCTACTGCTATTGGTGTTGGTAGTAGCGGGCGCGGGGGCGGGTACCTCCTCGGGTGAGTACTGCAGTGCCTGGTGCAGGGGGTCCTGGGCCTCATCATAGCCATCGGGGTACGGCTGTCTCCGGGCAGGCCGAGGTGGGACATGAGGGGCAGCGTGGTTCGAATTAGGAACTAATTGTGAAGCTGATCGCGCTCTATGTTCGGCACCAGCTTTCACTTCCTCTTCACCACGATACCTATGTAGACCACCACCACCACCAGTATCACCATCGTCACCATCATCATCATCATCATCACTACCACCACTACCATCAGAAATAGGAGCAGTGGTATCAAAGCGATCAGGGCTGTTCACGACGGGCGTGACGAGCAGGTCCTTGCACGGGTGCTCTGCTGCGGGGGCGGAGGCGTCCGCTGCCTTCAGCTCCATTTCTCCCCGCAGGTCCGCAGCTTTGACCTTGGCACGCGCTGGCGCCAGCACACCGGTCTTGCTGCTGCGCACCCTTTGCCTACCCTGTTTACCCTCTTGTACTTGCGAGTGCTGGTCTTTGTGATTCTGATTGTGTTGCTGTGCGTGGACAGGGCGTTTATCATAGGCCTCCATCGCACGGGCAACCTTATCGGCGTCGGGAATCACAGATAGCCGCAGCGTCACGATACCCAGCTTCTTGCTGAGGGGCTTCAGCTGTGCGGTCGGGGTACGGCGTCCGAAAGAGAGGTTCTCCATGCGACTGCATACTGCTGAATGCGTAGCTAGTTCAACATCGATGTGGCACTGAATGACTGCATCCAGGGAGGCAGTTCCCAGCAGTCCGCCGAGTGGCACCATCGTGGAGCCGAAGCATACCGGCTCGCTATAGCTAGGCTTAGATCCGGAACTCTTGCTCGATTTCTTATAGTTCGA